>BMAO01030852.1:0-19467 GCA_019973975.1 Trichonephila clavata
TTAAAAGTAAGGACACGGCTACCTGTTATTATTTCAAGCGAGTGAAATGTAAGAGAAGGAATTGCCCATTTCATTACATAAATTTTTTCTGAAAAGAGTCTACTGATAATGGGGATTTCAAACGTTTATTTTAACTTACAATATCTACGCTTAAGACTAAAATAAAGCATCTTCTGAGATTCTTCATCAACAAAAATCATTGTCTGTCCCTTTGCATTAGCTGGCGCCGGACGTAGTATGGATGAAGAGATCTCTCCGGGACGGTGAGAAATTACCAGAGAAAAATGAGTAAACTTATCTAATTTTATGATTAAAAATATACTCCTTCTTCGAACTCTTAAGTTTCAGCATAAAAGAAAACTGACATTAAACATACAGAGTAAAAAATAAGGAAGTAAGATATCGAAAATATCACCACACCCAATAATATATCAAAAGAGACAAATTTTGTAACAAAGAAAGAGATTTTCCAAATTCGATCCAAATGCTACCCTTAGAATTTGCCGCCCTGCGCAGGGGTCCGGTTTGCCCGGCCCTAGAGCCCTACCGGTTACCAAGAATGAAAACTTCATACTTCTTACAATCCAAATTATTGGTTTTAGAGACGTTAACATAAAAAATAATACACACGCGCATGTATATTTGTAGCTGGCATTTTCGAGTTGTGTGCTCGAAACCCACAGCAGAGGGGCTAAGGCACGTTAAATCTGTCGAGGCGCAAAGTCCTCCTGTTGGCGTGGCGTGGAAGTTTGGAAAAGGATACGGGGTAGAGAGTTTCAGTATAAATCCTTGAGTTCAGATCAGAAGTTTTAACATATTTTTTTAAAAATGGGGCTGTGTAATTGATATTTTTAACATTGCTTAGGTTTGCAGCCCCGTGATCTAGCTGTTCCTTCAAACCGAACTCGGGTAAAAAGGTCTAGTTACAGTTTTTAAATAACTCCTTCAGTTTATTAAAAAAATATCCTATCTTTTTAATCGAATAAATAGTAGACAGACAAAAACTTTTATTGTACATTTTATTGAAAATAAAACGCACACATAAAAGGCAATGTCATAAATCATTGAATTTGTAGTATGCTTTATTAACATCCACTAAAAATCGGATTTGAAATCAGATTCAATATGTAAGATATAAACGTGCTTCTGCTTTAGAAATTTAAATCTTGTTCTTTTTTAAATCAAATGACGGGGGCGATAAAGATATTTTTCAATACAAAGCGACAGCTTATTGCTAGACTACGATCTACGGATATAATTTCGGTACATGGGTTTCTGGGAACTTCAGACCTGCATTCACAGTAGTAGAGCAGGGTCTTACATATATTAATGCAGGATTGTATGGAGCTTGGCAATGGACGAGTGGCGGGCTGGTAGGCGGGCTTCGAGGTGATGATCTTTGCCTGGTTTGAATTTGGTGAAGTATACTTCCAATTTGGATGGTACGAGGAGCATATTGGTTTCAAAAGGCTGCCCATGGGGTGTGAGGTGTGTAATGATGTGTGGTGACGCAATGTCCAGTAGGGGAAAATTTAAACAAGGTGAAAAAGCTACCGGTGGGTTTCTGGAGGCGGACACCTTTTCAGCATTGATCAAAGCACAGTTGTGAAGCGGCAGTTATAGTCTGACTTAGACTATACTCCAGATTCTGATAGCGGGTACCTGAGCACTCCACCACAAGAGCAGTTAACATTGAATGCAATAATAAATAAAGTGGATGCAAAAATAGTTGAGAATTGAATTTAGCAACAAAAGAGAAATTTAAGTTATGGAGGATTGAGGCGAGTCCAGGAGAATTCTGGTCTCTTCCTCTTAATATATTGGCTTGCATAATTTTCGTTTTGCATATTCATATTATCAGAGCTATTGAGGATTCAAAATTTAATCGAGATATCTTGATATGCTGCTTAAAGATGGTATATTTAAATAATTACTAATGCTCTATGTTAAAGTATGTCTAGTGGCGCCGACTATCATTCTGAGGAGTATTTGAGTAGTATCGAGAATTTCAATATTGGTCGGCTGTATAATCCCAAACTGGACATGTAAGACATGATGGGACGCAAACGACTGTATAGAGACTGTTATGCAACTAAAATGAGAATCTGGTTGATTAGGGAAGAGTTTAACATTACTTTCCTGAATTTGCCGCGAGCGTAAAATGTGATTTCCATGTAAGGTTACTGTCAAAATGAGACCAGGTATTTAGTTTCCTGAGACCAGGCATAATTGTGTTGTACATTGTGGGTGGAGGTGGGAGTGTACGTTTCGTGTAAAACGACTGCATGATTTGTCGACGTTAATTTTACCTTCCATTTGTTGAAGTAATTTCAGAAGTGCGAGATATTTAGCGCAAAAGTTACTGTTTTGGGTGTTTTGAAACATGCGAGCACCGCAGTGTCATCTGCGTACATATTGATGTCAGTGAGTGAATATGTTGGTATGTCATTTAGGTAAAGGTTAAATAAGATGGGACCGAGTAACGATCCCTGGATTACTCCAGCATAAATGTTTTTTGTATCTGAATAAGTGTTGTTAACTCGCACCGAAAAGGTGCGGTTAGTGATGTAGGAGTGGAGAAGGAGAGTGAGTGGTGGTGGGAAATTGTAGTTAATAAGTTTGAATGTGAGGCCGCGTTGATCCAAACTCTGTCAAATGCTTTTTGAATGTCTAAAAAGACGGCCCCAGTGGATCTTTGTTTTTCAAAGCCAGCTGTGATAGTTTCAGTCAGTTTAAGAAGAGGGTGAGTAGTGGAAAGGTTTTTAGTGAATCCATATTGGTTTGGGTTAATAATGTTATTGTGAGAGATCAAATCTTTAAGTCTGTTGAGGATGATAAATTCGGTAATTTTACTTAAGATAGAAAGTAGGGAAATTGGCCTATATGACTCAGCCAATTTTGAATTTTTACCAGGTTTGAGAATTGGGAATGTTACAGCCTCTTTCCATAAGGTAGGAAAGTGATAAAATTTAATAATTTTGTTAATAAGAATTGTGAGAATCAATACAACTTTAAGAGGGAAATTTTTGATCATTTTGTTAGTAATGAGGTCCTTGCTGGGAACTTTTTTACTATTAGATTTTTTAATGTAAGTGATGATTTCGTCCAGCAGGATGGGGTCGAGGTAGGTAGTTGGGTTAGTAGAGAGAAAATTGCTGACTGTGTTATTTATGTGATCGTCTTCTGTTGTGTCATCTTTATTTTGTGGTGAGTTTTCTGTGAAATTATTTTTAAGTGTGTCTGCTAGAATGTTTGCTTTTTGTTTGTCTGTGATTGCAGTTCCTGACGCGCACTCGAGTGGTGGTATCTGATGCCTTTTGTTTTTGAAGAATTTTTGTGTGCTCCAAAGGCTGTTGTCTTGAGCATTAAGTGCTTCCAGCCGTTTATTCCAAGAATCATTTGAATATTTTTTAAGAGTGTTTTTAACAATTTGTTGTGCACGATTGTAGTCTGTTTTGTGTGCGGGGTCTAGTGTACGCTGATAGCGTTTACGAAGCTTGTTCTTCTGTTGTATGAGCGAGTGAATGTGAGGTGGGGTGTAGCTGCGGTGCTCGTTTCCTATTGGACGGGAGGCGTGGCTATGGGTGGCGAGTACTGTGTTAGAAAAGTTTTTCAGTTTGCGTTCCAGATCAGTGGAATTTGTAATGCTGTTTGGATGAAAATCAAAAAGAAATAAATTACTATTTAAATTTGTGGTGTATCGTGACCAGCAGGTGGAGACTGCTCTGGGGTTGTTTGTGTACGTAGGTGTTTTAAGTTTAAAATAAATAAAGACTGGATTGTGATCAGATGAGAGATCGGAGGTAGTGTAGATGTCGAAAGGGTTGAAAAAATTTCTGATGAGCGCGATGTCTATTGTGTAAGCTGTACCGTTACCAAATCGAGTGTGTGTATTAGGATAAGTAATGTTGAGGTTCAATTGATTAGTGAAGTTTAAGAGTTTAATGCCTCTAGTGGAATTGTCTAAGCAGTTATAAGCGCTGTGTGTGGCGTTGAAATCACCAAAGATCACACTGTCACTGCTGGTCTGAATGAGATTTTCGAGGACTATAGTGAAAATGTTAGTGTCTGATCTGGGTGGAATGTACACAGAAATGATGGAAATTGGGTTGTGATTTGGAGGAGTGATAAGAATAATAGTGGCTTCTATGGCTTGTAATTGTGGTGTTAAAAGGTGAAAGTGTTTGATATTGTTTTTAATGAGAATGAGAGTGCCTCCTGCCGCTCTGTCTTCCGTGATCCTGTCGTTCATGTAGCAGAGGTAATTTGGAATACTGAAGGTATAGGCCGGTCTCAGGTGTGCTTCCTGAATTAGCATAATATCTGGGGCGTGCTTCTCTATGAAAATACGAAGTTCAATTCTTCTATTAATCTGTCCATTTGCGTTCCAAGAACACAAACTGAGGCCAATGGGTGAAGATTTACGCATTAAAATTATTATTGAGGGATGCCTCGATTAGGCCGTATAATTGGTTAGGATTGCCCTGAGCGGCACTCATTTGGTTCAAATTTCCGGCTATCCCAGAGGCCCCGCTAAAGGCTTGAGAGAGTTGAGCAAGTGCGAACATGGCTATTTGAAGAGTTTGCTGAATACTGATGTTAGTAGCAGCATTCAGAGGATAATTTTGAATAGGAATGGAGTTTATTTGTTGAGCAGTTATGGCCTCAGTTTGCAGTGAATTCCCAGCTCTTTGAGTGCTGTGTGCTGCCATATGTCGTGATTTATTAGTGTTAATGGTGTTTTGTGTGGCCGCTTGTGCGTATGATGTGTTCGGTCTGACTATGCTATTAAATATATTTGTAATTGTGTTTTTGTTTCTGTTAAGTGCAGCGCCCTTAGGGGCTTTGGGTAGCAAGGGCAACCCTGCCAGTTGGGCATGTGGTCGTAGACCTGACAGTTTATGCAGTACTTGATTTCTAGTTTTTGTTTGATGTGGCAATCGCGTGTGATATAAGCTTCTCCGCATTTTAAGCGGCGGGGGTTTATGTGGCAGTTTTCAGAAATGTGGTTGAAGTTGTTGCAGGTTGTCGTGACATATAACCTCCCCTAAGATTATCATCTCCCCGTCTACCATTACTTGTTTTTGGACTTGTAGGCGGATTAACGAATTCAAGAGACATCATTATAAATCACTATATTTATTGATACCTCTTAATTAAGGCAGGTTACAAACACACGATTCAAATTTAAGAACAATAAAATACAGTGGAGTATGAGAGGGGTTACTATTAGCGGAACTACGGAATAAGAACTGAATCCACTAAAGATCAGCACGTACAATTACAGCTAACACACGTACAAGTATTTACAATTTCTAAGTCACTAACCTGATTCTTATACTTAGGCAGGTCCGTCGTGGTGAAGAATGTATTCCGGGTTGGATCGGCTAATGGCTAGGATCCGCACTCAACATTCCAATTTCAATCTTTAACTCTTCAGCTTAGCTCTTCGCGTCACTTCTCATTAAATCTGTCAACAACTGCGTGTTGATTTACCGATGCTTTAATTCACTTTACTTCAAAAATCTAACTCTTCACTTTACTACTCTCTTTCTCTTTCACCCCGTTAACTCGCGGAACCCGAACTTATATAATATCTCTCATTTGGGTAAATCACGCTTTGGCTCCCGGTGGAGATTGGTTGAAATAAATAAAACTTGAAAGAATAATTGAGAGAATTAGTGAAGACCGTACAGATCCGTCACAAGGTGAAAAATTAGGTGACTCTTTTACTTTCGAAGCCTTCTACCCTAATGCTCATGTAGCCTATAGTTTCTAAGTTGAAAATTTTAAGGTTATGAATGTTGCGAGGAAGTGTGATCAAGTAAACGGGTAATGGTTGTTTTGTTTTTCTGCCTATAAGTTGAATGACCTTCTCAGGGTTAAATCCAAGAAGTACAAGATCGTCTTTAATTTCAGTGCATTTTGTGTTTTTAGGTAGTCCTTTAATTACTACCTTGATTAGTCTGTTTGATTTGGGTATTACGTGTAGTGTTGGTATCTGAGTTTTTCAAGTAGGTTGACTAGAGTGTCGTATTCTTCGTCTGTGTTTGTGTATAGGTTAATGAATTCGCCTGTGGTTTTGGTTCTTATTCCTGGGTAAAATTGTGAGATTGTGCTGATGTGTTCGCGGTATGAGTCTGTGGTTTTGAGCATAATTGGTGGTGGCAGCTTAGGTTTTGGAGTGTTAGCGGGTTGTGGTGACGAGGGTGTTACTCCAGGTGTATGATCCTTGGTTTGTGATTGGAATAGTGGGTATATGGTGTGTGTTTTGAGAGGACGAGGTTGTCACTCCTGCTTGTGAGTGTTGTACTGCTGCATTATTGTTGGTATTTGTAGTGAGGGTTGGTTGTGTGGCTGGTAGAGCTGGGAATTCAGCGTCGATTTCATTACATGGGAAATTAAATCTATTTTCTAGGCTGACTGGTGCCATACCTGGAGTTTTTAAGAGAACTTTTCTAGCGGCTTTGCTATCAGGCGGTGTAATGAATCCGTCATTGTGCCTTTTGGCATGAGATCTGGGTGTACCAGGTGGGGATGCTTTAGGTGTGCGTGTTGGGGTGTTAGCAGGTGAAGTGTGTAGCGGGCAGCCTAGTATAGTACATCTTGGTATAGAGCCAAAATCACTCACCACATTTTCTAGAAGTGCAGAGATCTCCTCGTGCTCCCTTTGAATCTTTACATACAGGGTGTCATCAGGGTTGTAACTTCGGTCCATTTCTAGGGTCTCCATGATCCTTTTGTAGCCGTCACGGGTGGCGGTAAATCGTTTGAAATTGGCTGTTGTTCGTACCAATCTCTGGCAGGGCGTCTCCTCAGTCGTAACGTTGTGGTCAGTTGGGGGTGTGCCTGGTCGTGAGTGTGGCGGGGACAAGTCCATTTCGTCTAACAGATTTTCCATATTTCGGTCCGGGTCAGTTTTGGGTAAAGGAGTTAAAAAATATGATGAAGTCAGTAAGCTGACTTCTAATCCTTTCAGCCCTGATAAGGGCTATTAGAAGTCGGGTAGTGTTGCTTTCCTGACTGCTCTCAGCTCGCTAGTAAAGAAAGTCGTATCTCAAAGCAACCTTTCTTTTCGCTCGGCAGCTGCTAGGACTGAGATGACAATAACCTAAAAAGAAGGTGTTGACTTACAATGGCGGGAAATATCCAGTAAAACGCGCAGGTAACAGCTAGTCAATCCCTAAAACAAAAACAAAAAGAAATATGAGGCTATAAATAGCGTTCGCCTTTCGGTATGATTCATCGTTCCTTATAGCTTATTTTACAATTCTCCTTTTAATCACATTTGAGCAGTCCCCCCAAGTAAAACCGTAATTTCGAAGGAAAGGGAACTGGGTCTTATTAAATGTCTAAGTGATACTGCGGTGCGCTGTTCATGTGAATACTAAGAGCTTTGGAATAAACATACGTGATCGTAGAGGCGCATTCTTCTCGGATCTCTTATATTGAAAAGTTGTTAAACATCGCTTTGAAAATTTAAGTATTGATGATAAATAAAATTTGCAACAGAAATACAATCAGACTACCGTATTGACTCGAATCTAATACTCAAAATCTTTCCAATGCTAATGCTACTGAAAATCGGGTGCGGATTAGAATCGAAGACAAAATATTTGTTGCATGAGGGAAATTGAGTTTCAAAGGGAAAATGCAACCATCCATTCTGGCCACTTGCATCGATGACATATCCCAGGGGGCGGCAACCTATGGCACGCGTGCCACATGTGGCACGCTGTACAATTCTCAATGGCCCTCTGCACTACTTTACATGTTTGTCAATTTTTTAGTGGTTGAAAATCAATAAATTTATAATGGACTTATTTGACAAAAATCTTCAAAATTACGGAATTACGAAAAAATCTGAAGATAACTCTTAAAGATAATTTTACAACTATTTCGTAAATTATTGAATGTCATTACTGGAGAGATTTAATTATTTAAAGAGAGAAAATTGCATGTACTCTCTACTTTCCCCTTTCCGCGTTCCACACACATATCTAAATAAAAATTTTTTCCTTATATGTCCACTAATAAATTTTTTCAAAACTGAATGCTTAGAATCGTGTTAAATTGAACCACACATTATACCCTTGATTTTACGATTTCCAAGTAGAACGGTGCAAGAACTAAGCCTGCATTGAAATTTTTATTTATTTATTTAATTAGAATGGAGGGAGATAAACTTATATTTATATTGTCTATTTCTTATTTTAATAAATATGTTTAAATATACATAATATGTTCAATTTTAATTTTCTGTTGTTGTTGAAGAAATAGTTATATTTTATGCCATTTATTTTATGTTAAGAAATATATTTAAATAAAGCAAAATTAATATATGATAAAACTGTAAATCTATGTTATTGATTTCTATTCTCTAACTCTGCATGCCTTATAATGGGAATAGATATGTTTCAAAAATGTCCTAATGTGCGGCACGTTGAATCCTATTGGTAGATTGGTTTGGCTCACTACAGCAAAAAGATTGCCAACCCTGACGTATCCCATTCCACACTTTAATCTCCAATATTCAGTCTATTCTTAACATCGTTGTTTGCTCGTTTTTCGGATTTTTTTGTGTGTGTATATGAATTCTTTTAATCACCTAAGCATCACAGATATTAGTAATAGCATCATCGCAAAATCACTGTGACGCAAATATGAAAAGGGCGACAATGCTATATGAAGAAAGAAAGAAAGAAGGGAAAAAAACGGAAACAGAGCACAGCAGCCATGGAGTAAACATGGAGTAAACATAATGAAATAACTTTTGCTTGTAAATGTTCCCAAAACGGTCTTCAATAATTCTTTTACATTCTTGTATAATGCATTCTTTTAAAAAATATGCTGCATAAGATCAGTGGCGGATTAAGTGGGTGTCGGAACTGGTGGCCGCCAGGGGCCCCAAGCTTGATGAGTGCAAAGGCCAGCGACAAACCAACCACGCCACCCTGGGACAAGAAATGAAAAGAAAACAAAGATACAATGAAAACCAGGCTAGAAATTTATCGATATGTAAAAAAATCCTAATGTAGAAAAACTTTTGAAAATGTTTTTAACAATACCGATATCGAATACATCAGTTGAATAATCCTTTTTAGTTTTAAAACGTGTTAAAATAATTTAAGAAGTACTATGGGAGAAAAGAGAAATTGAATAACATGGCCATATTATATACAGAATAAAATGTTTTAGACAAAATAGATATGGTGAAAATAATGATGAATTTGCCAAAGAGAAATCAAACTGTATAGCAAAACTGTAAGCTCTTAAGTAAGGTTTTTTAAAAAATTTTTATGTGCAGTTCAGATTTTTCCTTTAGCCAATGAGTTTTATTATAGCAATACATTTTATTTTGAGAATTTAAAGTAAGTGACTCTTTTCACTATTTTAGTTTCTCGACTCTTAAGCCCATGGGCCTCAAATCTTTTACCGCCAGGGGCCTCCAACTACCTTAATCCGCCTCTGCATAAGATGGCACGAAAGACGACACCGTGTGGAAAAATGGCGACGCCGGTACCAATTCCGAAGTCTGCTGTGACAATGGAAATGATAAATCATTTTCGAAACAAGATACTGACGGTTTAAGTAATTATAGGTTCATGTATATGTTAAGTTTTTAATACTGGTAAGTTAAAATAATTATTAACTTATATTATTTCTCATTAAAATTTTTTTTTTTTTAAATTTCTTAAGTATCAAACATCGATGAACTTTTTACTCATTTGTTTTAAAAAAGTTTCTCAAAAACATTTTGAGAATTTAGGGTGCAGCTTACAACTTATGGCAATTTAGATTCGAATAAATACAGTATTTCATTTTCATCTAATTTATTTCTTTTTAACCCCTTAATTGGTTTGCCCGTACACCGTACGAGCTACCGACAGCTGGGCACAAACAGTTTGCCCGTACGCTGTACGGGCAGTGATATTTTCATCTTTCTATCGTTCATTTGCCTATATTTTTAATTCTTATAGTGAGATTATTAGTGTTAGTGTGTGTGTGTGTTAAAAAATGCAGTTTGTCCATGGTACTGAAATATTTCTCATCCGGGATTTTTCATTGAAGGCAGGAATTTAGATTCTTTAAAATATTCAATAAAGAACAGGGCAATAAGCAAGGCAATGCGCAATTTTCTGCCGGATAAGAAATGGAAATGGGAAGATAATCCAAAAAATCCGATATTTTATCGCTGTCCCCATTGCAATCCAAGACTGAGTATTACACCATGCTTTTATTACTCCATGCACGCGCACATTCAAAATCCTCAAACACATTTTAAAAAAAGGCACGAACATGGAAATTTCTTGTAAATATGAGAAAAGTTCTTTCAAGAAATATGAAAGATTCTTCATAACATTCAGAGTGCTCTTATAAAAAGCTAACACTTAGGGGCTTTTGTGTTCCATAATTATAAAATAAAGAGACAGCGCGAAAACTTTAAAATTGAAAATTATTTTCTATTATCACATTTTGTTGTGAATTATGCTTAGTTATATGCAAGGAAAAAAAAAGGAGCCTTTTTTTTTTAACATTTTGGGCAAAATAATCGACCGTTTGATAGGTTAATATTAAAGGATATTTAGGATTAATATTATTTTAGAATGGTTTCTAAACAAAGTCTAATCTTTGGCGTGCATTCTTATGGTTGGGTTGCCAAATGGTTTTTGCCGCTAATTTGAATGAGTGAGTGAATATTAACGTTACACTGTTCAGCTACACGAGGGTTTTTGGCTACGGACCTCGTACTTTTGAGTGACGTCAAGTGACGAAAACAACATCTGATCTGGCACCCCCGTCGCCTAACTACCATACCACACCAATGAAGGTGAATTTGAGAAGGGCGTTGTTTTGACGTGAGTTAAGGCTTTCGTGGGTCTGAAGACCCACAATATAGAGAGACTGAGGCACGTTAAATCTATCGAGGCTCACGTTGGCGTGGTGTAGAAATTTAGAGAGTGGGGTGGTAACCGAGGTATCGTCCTCGTCACTTGACTGAGGTTCAGAATTATGAAATTCATCGCCATTTTTAAAAAAATCAAATCATTTGATATGTATCACCTTCCCAAAATTTTCCACTTTTGTTATTCTAAAATTTAAATTTGGATTACTAGACAATTTTTTTTCTGACTAACTCTGTAAGTTTCTTCTGCCTTTATTTTCAGTATGAATTTGAAAAAAAATTAGGTGGGACGTATTTGACATATTTCTTAAATATCGCAATTCAATTTTAAATTAAAATTTTTTTAAAAATATCCAATGAATATAGCGTCACCGAAAAAAGAACAACAGATTATTATTTGCTGTTGTGGTTATATGTATTTAGCGTTTAGCAAACGTACATCAAAATTTGTGTACAATTAACTCTTAAGAGTCCAAAAAGCTGTTAATAGTAAATATTACTATGTAACTTTATTTTAGTTACATACTACACTCACTTTGAGACGGATCTAAACGCGACCTCCTACTAATAATCCTATTGGCTTTTCTTTGGGGTCAGCAAAATTCACCAATTTTCTCCTAAGAAGGAAACGTGACATGCAAAGTAAGTTTTTTTTATATATTTCTAGTTAGCGAGTTAAAGGAGTTAGTGAGTTAGAAGTGAAGAGAATAGATAATAGAAAGTTAGAAGTTTAGTTAACTAGAGGGGACAAGAAAGATACAAGGTGAAGATTATGATAAATGGTTAAAAAGTCCTTGTAAAAGATTATAGTCAGGAAGAGATATATAATTTGAATTGATTAGAAGACTGCCAAATTCATGTACTGTCACCTTCCTATTACGTTGATATTTAAAGTATTAAAGTCGTTAAGCGGAGATTAAGTACATATCTACCGGGTAAAATAATATTAAGGAAGAACCATTATTATAAAGTTGTTATTAAATGTATTCTCCTCAAACGCGCGCGACTCTCGCCCTGTTGTCTGACTGGATCATCTTATTAATAGTGTTGCATTGACTTGTGTTTGAGTCTATTAAAGTGATAAATAAAATAATTGGAATTTATCGTGTCAAGTAATCTTTCACTTCCTTCCACACCTTTAGCTGGGTCACAGGGTAGAAGGGAACTAGGTTCGTTTCAACTGACTTGCAATATGTGCCTTTTACATAACTTTTCTGTTTCTAGAATATGTATAAAGCTCTAAAATATTTATGATTGGCTCATTTTTCTAACAAATGATCATTCACTCATTCAGGGCCGTTTTTAACCTACACGGCGCCCTAGGCACTTCAAACTGTTGAGCCTCCCTATTTACTGAGCGCCCCCTCCCTTAGGTCTTACCTTGCCAGTTTTGGTTCGGAAAGGATTTACCCTTTTTCCCTTTCTTTGTTTTTACTCTTTGGAGAGGCTTTTTATTATCCACCAACTATGGACCTGCCGTGTTCTGAACTGGCAACTGGTAGACGAAAGGTAAGAATAATGGCATGGTTTGACCACTCTTAACATTTCTTACCTTACGGAATCACGGACCACCCTCCCACCCTTTTGCATATTAGTGCATATTAATGAAATCGTTTGCAATTACAGTATACAGCATGCATTATTGTATGAACTGTTTTTAACACGTTAATTATCATGTTTTTTCATCGCTTATCATTTTACTACCTTTTACTTTTAGACATCCTTATTTTTTGTTAAGTCACTGTCTTTATACTTGTACAATAAAGGTTTTACTCGAGCTTTGATCATTGCAAAATCATTAATAACATCATTGTGATCATTTTCCATAGAAATACCGTATTGAGGGCATAGCAACATCAGCTTTTCTTTTTCCACACTAGATCTAATTTCAATCTTTACTCTCTTCAGGACAGAAATACTTCTCTTATGACTCGCTAGGTGATAGTCGTTCGCTGTAGTTTTGATTTTTTTACCTTTTTTCGCCCTCCAATTTTTTGTGCTCTTAGATTTTTTGGCGCCCTAGGCACGTGCCTAAGCAGAAAAGTAACTCTGCACTCATTAAAAGTAAAGATATACCATCAATTTTGTTTCTCCCATAAATATTCTTTTCAAATAACCGCCATATCTCACTAAGTTTCTGATACCAAAAAAAAAAAAAAAAAAAAAAAGGAGTCACTTGTAATCATAATTTTTTAGTTCTATAGTCTCAATTTTTTCTGCTGCCATTAAATATTAACGAATTTGTAAATTTAAAATACAGGGTGCGGTGATAAACCCGGACAAACATTTTTTAAACAACTTTATAAAAAATTAAGAAAATAACAAAATATAACAAATATATATATAATAAGAGTACACTCGTACTAATAAATAAATTTAATTGGTTTCAAAGTGACCGCCGTTTGCAACAACGCAGAGGCGCAAACGCTTGCAGAAATTTTCACCAATGAGCCTCAAGTCTTTTACCTTTAATCTGTCCCATTCCCGCAGAAATAATTGCTTTAGAGAGTCTAAAGTTTTGTATGGTTTAGAGCAGTCACTAGACTCAAAAATGGACCATTCACTGTAATCCATGAGATTGAGATCCAGCGAGTAGGGTAGCTTCACATATCATGTCTGGAAAATTTGCCTTGCACCACTCTTGTGTCTTTTGGCCTTGTGAACTGGTGCAGAGTCTTGTTGAAACGTCCACTTTGCATTTCCCGAAAATGCTTTTGAGCCCACGTAAGTACAACAGCTTCAAGAATGTCCCTCTGGTACACTTTTTGTTTGATTTTAACGCCCTCTTCCACAAAAATCAAAGGAGTTTTTCCACTTATGCAAATTCCGAACTAGACCATGACCGACTTTGGATATTGGTGATATTCAACAATTGCCGAATGCTTGGAGCGTCCACAGACCAATTCAATCGTTTTGGGAGTTATGAGCTTGTTGAACCGCAAAGAGCTTATCATCAGTGAAAAGGAATCTCTCCCATCGCTGACTTGCGGCCCGTCTCAAAAGTTTTCGGCATCTTTGGAGCCGTATGAGTTTCTTTCTTTCATTGAGGAGCTGAAATTTTCGCAACTTGTAAGGCTTCAGTCCAGCTCCGTTTTTGCCAATTCGTCTCACCGATCTGACACATATTCACATGTCACGAGCGATTTTCTCATGGAAACCATCGGATTCCTCTGGACTTGCTTTTCCATGGCCTTACGATTCCTTGAAGTGTTTATAGTGCGTTTTCGCCCACTTCCTGGACGTCGACCATTATTGCCAAGCTCTTTGAAACGGCAAATTGCATCAAACACAGTTTGCCGAGATTCAATAAGCAAATGAACGAATTCACACTTTCGTTACCTTTGCTGAAACAACTCTAAAGTAGCAGACATTTTGCTCAACATTATCAAAAACACATAAATTAAAGTACAAACTAAAAAATGTATCAAAAAATATTTTATTATTAAAGTGGTCGATAAAGAAACATGAAAATACCAATTAAAAGGAAATTTGTTAATTACACAGCTGGCCACCGTAAATGCAACACCATGAAAGACAAGAGATAGCACAACAAAATTTATTTGTAGATTACATGTTGACCAAGTATCAAATGATTAAATTTATAGACTTCTGTGAAGTGTGGTTCCTGCCAGAATCAGTAGCTAGTGTAGCCACCATTGTTGGAGATCACCGCTGCCACACGCCTCGACATTGATTCAAAGAGACTTTGGATGTGTTCTCGGGGTACAGCAGACCAAGAAGCTTCCCCACGTTGCCAAAGTTGATCTGGTGTGGTAGCTGGAAAGTGTAATCTGGGTCAATCGTTGAGCAACCACGGACCACATGTTTTCTATCGGTGAAAGATCCGGAGAGCGAGCCGGCCAGGGAAGCAATTCAATCTCGTGATTGACGAAGAACCTTTGGGCAATGCGTACCACGTATGGTCACGCATTATCCTGTTGAAATATGGCTGTGGCTAAGCCCTGAAGGTACGGAAGGTCATCTGGCACCAATACCTCGGAGTTGTAGCGCTAGTTGTTTAAAGTACTGGCAATGCGTACTAGAGGAGTGCGAGAATGATATCCAATACCGCCCCATACCATAATACCGGTGCAGGACCAGTGTGGCGCGTGCATAACGCAGTTATTCAGCATCCTCTCTCCACGGTGTCTCCAGACTCAATCCGACCATTGTGGTGTTGCAGACAGATGCGTGACTCGTCAGTAAAGACAACTTCATTCCATTCTGCCTCCACATCCTTCTTTCATCGCCCCATTGGCCGCGAGACGTCTGTGTTCTGCTCAAGGGTAAACCAAGCAATGGACGTCTTGTGGACAGACCACTCTGCTGTAAACGGCGTCGAATGGTACACGCAGACACTGAATGATGCGTTACAGACTCAATGTGCTTGCTATGGTTCGTGATGTGACTGAGCGATCCGTCACTGCCATGCGCACAATTTTCCTGTCTTCACGTGAAGTGGTGCACTGAGGTGATGCGATCGACCACGTCGGTCCGTCTACCTCCTGCATCCAACGGTCACATATCCGCATTACATTGTTTGGTTTCGTCCAACACGACTACCGATTTCCCTAAAGATAGTCCACAATCTCAGTAGGCCACTATCCTTCCTCTGTCGAACTCGGATACTTGATCAAAAGCTGATCGCTGTTTCCTACGAGACATAAACTGATCGTTTTTTGAAAAAAACTACAAGAAAAACACAATTGCCGAACTTGAAATCGTCCGAAATCTCCAAGCTTAAATAGCACTTTGAGTGGCCCACAGGCGTGCGTGAGTGTGTCTGCTCTGAAATTCTAATCATTTGCATATCTCACCTCCGCTAATGCATGTTGTAAATTTCATTTATTCGCGTGCTTCCTTCAGGCCTTTACGTGCCTTTACGGTGCCAGCAGTGTATTCTAGGAGGCAAGAAATTTGTCCGAGTTTTTTTGCCGCACTCTGTAGTTCTCGATTGCTAATTAGAATACTACAGCGAGGAAAAGCAATTGTAAGATTATAATTCTGTATCGAGTAATAAGTTTTTCCATGATTCACGAAAGCTCTGAACTTTGAAAAATGAAACTCTGAAGAACGAATAACCCAAAAAATGCCCTCAACCATCTGTGCTAATACAAATTGCTTCATGTTCTGTAGAGTTTTATTATAGGCATTTTAGTTTTTTCAATCAAAATAACATAGAAGAATGGAATAGATTATAAAAGGTTCTCAAACGATCGAGGTATAAAAATTCATTGCTACCATTTCATGTCCTTATACGGATGAACTTACATTTTAAACGACTGATCTGACTTTTATGTTCTATTAATAGTACAATAAAAACACTAGATTTCGTTCAAGGCGCGCTTTGCTGTTAGTGTTATTTCAAAAATAATATTAGCTGCAAAGCGTGCCTGGAGCGTACACACTCGTAAACGAGATGAAAAATTTCGATAGCATCAGAGCCTGTAACAAGTAAGGAAATCTTTTGATAGAAAACAAATTATAAAAGGTTTGTCATTTAAAATTATGAGCCATAATTTGAGTCTGGAAACTGTAGGTTGAATAACAAAAAAGAAAAAATAAATCTATTACTATTAAAGAGATAGCTTCATCTTAAATTCCTTACAGACCAAGCCAAAGGACTAACAGGTAAGAAGTGTTTTTTACAAAGAGTTGTTGCAAAATATGAATAGAATAACCATTTATAATTTCGAATCAAAGGATGATTATATTGAGAATATTATTTCGGTTTTGAAACTGTAAGCAGTAGCTTATTCACATTGTCTGTGAAATAAGAAATTAGTAGCCTACATGCGGATTCATTCACATGCCACGTGTGGTACATGACATCATATGTGGCCGCGTGCCAGGGCCGGACCGTGACCTATGGGGGCCCTGGGCTAACGATATCTGGGGGCCCCTAAATAATTAAAAAATTTGCCATTTCCCTAAAAAAAATTTGTGCGCGGAAAATTTAAAATATTTGAAACTTTAGGGTTTTTTTTATGTCAAGCACTTTAAATACGTTATAAACAATAACATGATTTATAAAAAACTTTTCTTTACTTTTGCGCTGCATATTCTATTATTTGCTCATCACATTTTAAGTCTTTACTTAAATCATTACTAATAGAAAGAAGTTATGAATAATTTAGTCTAGTATTTGTCATTTTTGTCCTATATTTGTTTTGTATATAGGACATTTAGAGAATACACGCTCCGCCTCACAACTGGGGGAGCGTTATCAAAATCTTTAAAATGGTATACCAATTTGGGCTCAAAGCTTAGGCTAATGACAGACGTATCTCTAGCCCGTTGCCATGATGAATTTCGTGGGCCTCGATCTGACTACGTCAGACAGGTGGCATAAGCAACAACAACAACATACCAACTTGGAAAAATGTCAACAAGTTTCTTCCCAAAAATTAAATTGAACATGTCCTTACAGGTGTAGGACTCTAGCTCAGTTTGGTTGGTCTCTAAATGTTGGTCAACGTCATTTGAATAGTAATCAATAGAGTAGGGCATACACTCTTCGAAAACGGCGTTCTCCTTACTTTGATCTTGCAAATCCATCAAAAATTTTAATTTTTTACAATATTCTGCATATATTTGACTTCTTCTATTTAAATCAAGGATTAGCTTATCTAACGCAACAATAAGCACGTCCCTTTTAAATTCTTTTGTCCCATACACAGCTTTTTTTTATCGATTTATCTCTGCAAATTTTGAAATAATTCGTCCCTTGTTCACATCGCGATATTCTGTTTCGACACTTGGACTTAATTTTTTGGTCTCGTCTTGATACTCCTATAGTTTTTGATCTGATTCTCATGGACATTGCTTATAAACGTTTTAATGGCATAATTAACTTATTTTCTTCACAGATGTCCCAACCAGGAGTCTGTAATTGTTTGTTAAGTGAATTGAATCTTTCTAAAATTTTTTCCAAAATATAAATAAAATGGCAGTTTCGAGTTTTGTTAATTTATTAAATAAATTTACTGGCTCTCTCTATTAGAAAATCAGTTTTCTCATTTTCTTTGTATCTGAATGTTTTAAGAATATTTATGCTATTACTATAATTATCTTTTAAGGATTCAACAGCATCGTAGTGACAAGACCATCTAGTCTGACTTAAACTTTTTAAAGTAAATTTCAGTTTAATTTCGCGATTTAGAAAATCCCAATTATGGATCAGAGCAGAAAAGAAAACATATATTTTTGCACTAAACCAAAGAAGTTCACGATTTCATTTCCAACCTTAACTGATTCTGCACCAACAAGATTAAGAGAATGTGCAGCACATGGCACATAATTATCGAATTTATTATTTTTCCTTGGAAGAGCTTGCACACCATTATTTTCTATCGGACATATTGGCAGCGTTGTCAAATGACTGTCCTCGACAATTATCCAATAGCAGTACATTTGTTTCTAAAAACTGTTGTAGAGAATTAAATAAGTATAAGCCAGTATGACTACTAATCTTAACTAATGAGCAATTTTCATACACTTTTCCCCGAAAGCATTATCGTAGTACAATAGCAATTTGGTCATTTTGGGACAAATCTGTTGTTGAATCCAACAAAATTGAATAGTACTTTGTGTCACCATCATTTATTTGAGTTATAATTGTTTTAATAATTTGCTTGCCCATGATCTCGATTATTTGCTAATATATTGTTTTTGATAAATACGATATTAACGTACGATTATTCGGTTCGTAATTATCGCTGTTCAATATGTTCCCCAATGAATGGGTCGAACTCTATGCTAGCAGTTCCAGGGCACCGATAAAATTACCATTGTGAGGAGAACCCTTCGTACCTCTAAATGCTAAACCTCTTATATTTAAATACTGTACTCCCGCAATGACACGTTTGAGGACATTGTGATAATATTCTGTATCTTTCTTATTTGCTCCTGTAACTGTTCATCTAACAAGAGGAGGGCACGACTAAGGAAATTCATTTGGGACGAGATTTGGTGTAATAGTAGCACTTCTTTAGGGTGTTCAACCCTCAATGTAAGAGCTCTGAATACAGTCAGTTCCGAGAAAATAGCCTTCAAAATGTATACTTAGCTTTTATACAATTAAGTTTTATTCAGCTCTAGCAATGCAGTGGCATAGATGATAGTGCACGTCTGTTAGGGTTCGAGTCGCACAGTTGTCTAGCTTTGTTTTTTTTTCAATTCATTTAATTATTTTTACAATTGAATAAATTTATTTAAAAAAGGTTTATAAAATATTTTACATAATTATTTTATATTTTAAAAACTGAAACAATTACTATAATTATATAAATATTTTATTATATTTTATAAATATATTATAATAATATATTATTATATTAATTACTATAAAATTAATAATAAATAATATTTATTATAAAAATATATTATATTAAATAATATTTTATATAATTATTTTGTATTTCAAAAGTAAATAGTTACATATAGTTTTATCAATGGAAAAAATAGTTTTATAATATGTAAAATTGTTATGATATTTTATTATTTGTATTATTTTATAATTATATCAAATATTTGATAAGAAAAATTATTTAATTTTAAAA
>BMAO01030853.1:0-17240 GCA_019973975.1 Trichonephila clavata
AATTTTTTTTTATCTTTAGATATGGAAAAATTGAAGACGAGTATTCAGTGGCTTACATATTCTTTTTCTATAAAAAAGAACTCCGAACTACTCCTGAAAAAGATCTCGAAGTTTTACATGCAAATATCCGTATACCACATATGCCTAAGTTTTTAAAGCCAATGAATGTTAACTTCGGTCATAGCACTCGCTTTTACAAAGCAGCTAACGTTGTATGAAACAGATGACAATCCCGTACGGTTTATTCTTTCTCTTTGTGGGTATTGCAGTTCACTGGTGACTCAACCAATAATGCTGCAAGTAGTATGTTTAAACCTTTGAAGTTAGTTGGACTATTTTGACGTCGCATTGTCTAGATGTGTGAAGCTGAATGGCCATATTCCACCGAGCAGAAGTAGGTAGCATGCCACTGCTACATGCTCCATATGGAGATGGGCGTATAAAAGTGCCAACAACAATGCTTGTTGCAATTAAAACCACGGAAGGCCATTGTGTACAAATGTAGCATCAGGTGATTCTGAAACAAGCTGAAACTGCCCAAATAGCATCATTGTCCCAAATTCAAAGTGCTGCAACCGCTTCTACCATTTAATGGCATTAGGCTGTGATTGGGTTACCTTCATAGAGGCCTTTAAGGTGTTTGTCTTTAACTACATCTTTAGCTACACAACATCGGCAGAATTTTGTCGAGTGGTATTGTAGCCGAAAACCCTAATTGGTAGCAGAATGGGTTTCAGATATAGTAACATTCTGGGAGCAAATGATCAACAGATCCGTTTGTAAACTATGGCAAGAGCCTCAATTAGTCTTTATTTTAAAAAGACGGGAAGCAATTACCCCTGATTTGATGGAGGTATGGTTGGAGTACAAAGTTATGTCTCTATTGTATTTGCAAGTGCCTTTTTTTAGTGATCGTGTGTCCAACTTTAACATATGTAGGATATGTTGAGGACATACTTTACTGTTGTATTACTGAGGACAACATTTTTTCTGTTGTATTACCTTTCATGGCACATCATCCTAAGACCGCTTTCAAAAAGAAAAATGCCAGTCTCGATACGTTTTGCATATTTTCGTGTTATTAATATTTTATTTTGGGGAGTAAGTTCACATCTCTCTCCTCAATCGATCTTAATTGAAATATTGTAAGCAGCAAGATTCGAGCACCCATAATGTATGAAAAAATAATTGACAAATGCCTGGCCAAATATATCACAAAATGAGGTCAGAAATTTCTTTTTTTTAAAAAAAAAATAGCAATTTGCAAGCATCGATAACACACACACACACTGTTGGGATTGATATTGTAGCGGTATCTTCATAAGCCTTAACAGCCTCCGGACAGAGGTGATCACTTTTGTCCAGTGGTTATGTTACTCAGCTATGGATCCATAGGTCGTGGGTTTTGTCCTTCGGTTATGCGCCACCACACAATTCAATTAAAATTTATAATAAAAAATTGAAATATTTGAATTTATTAAAAGAAAAATAGCAATACTTATGTTGTATTCATTTTTGTAAACTGTTGCAGAAAAGAAGTGGGTTTCCTTCATAACCATACCTGACATTTTTATGACAAATAGGCACATATTGGCTTGATTCTTCGGTACTTACGTATTATCACAGCAATCGATAACTCTATTAATAATTATCCAAGTTGGCAACCTCGATTACCTATGTGTTGATTTCCTATGTGTTGTACACGATGAATTAGCAACCAGTGCTTTGTTTCATTAATGTCGCCAATAAGTTGCGATAATACGTAAGTACCATTTCTTCCTTCGATACTTAAATTAAAACCAAGGCAAACCGGAGTTGCATCATCCCAAGAAAAATCGTCAAGACCAAAAAGATGCCAAACGGAGAAATTTCAAAAAAGCCGATCAGCTTAAAATATAAATACAACAAGAAACGTCGTACTTCCCTTTTCTCCGGTGCAAAATCTCGTCAAATGTCTTTATTGGCGACAACACACACTATACACATAAAAAATGTTAATAATATTCGTTCTCTTGGTATTTTATCCATTTTTGATGTATTATGAAAAAGACGTTACTGATAAGAAAAGAAAACGATTTTTATTTTGTAAATGTAGTGGTAAAAGAGGTTGCTTGCGGGAATGTTCTGTTTGGCGTCGGTTGTATCATTTTTGGTGACTTTATCGCCTGCGCCGGTTACATGGAAAAATACCGAAATGTCTCATGTTTTTTTAGATGTTTACATTTTACAATACATCACTCAGAATATACACTTAAAGATTGTCATACAAATTAAAGAAAATTAATGACAAATAAAAAAGTTATGGTTTATATCAGAATTATGTTCGCATGGCGAAATTAAAATCTCTCATCAATTTTTACTAAATTTAAAAATTATCAATAGCAAACTAAGCGAAGCTTCGGGTTGGACAGATATTAGAAGCTACACGCGTTAGCTAATTTAATATTTTAGTTGTCCCTCACCCTATGTGTAATTCCTTTCTATAATAATATGCACTTGAGAATAAGATCTAATGTGGATAACAGCATAAGATATTTGCTACTTGACGCTAAATTAAGTCTTTGAAAGGTACTGTCAAGTTTAAAATCTGAACTACATGCATTACAGATGTTAAAATCAATATAAGAAATAGAAGCTGAGCAATGGTAATGAAATCTATCGTATTTGTTGAAATACTTTGAATGGAACACATCAGGACTGAAATATTTGAAAATAAATTTTTAAAAATGGAAATTTTGCAGAATAAAAAGTAGTACAAACACATTATCCAATATTTAAAACTTTTATACGGAATCGAAAAACTGATAAATGTGTAAAATCCCTTGAACGAATTTTCAACAAATCTGAAAACTGTTATCAAGCGATGCAACACTCCATCAATAATAAAACTAGGATATTAAACACGATTTATGTAGTTTTCATGATGAGAGGATCCATTCATTGCAATTTTGAATGAAATTAGAGATTTAGGTATTTACACAGTGGTATAATGTACATCCAGAAAAATTCCGCATCATGAAGAGGAGCAGGATTCCAGGGGGCCCAAAAACCTGACTTAGCAGGGGAGCTTTAATATTCTGTGTTACGCCTCTATACTTACGTGTTATAGCGTAGTCTAATTTCGCTAATCAACATATATCACCAAATGTTGTCATTGAATGCGCGAACTGCATTGTTGTGTTTGTATGTGCTTTTAACCAGCTTTCACTATTGGCTGCATATCACAGTAATTTGGCGATGTCTTTTCCTTTGAGGAACTAGTCGTTGGTATGATACGAAAATACCGGGATTTAAATCGCTGAAATGATTGGTTTAAGTTCGGTAGGAAATTCGAAAACTTGCATGATCGTTTAGATTTTCCAAATATACCAAAATTTCAAACTTATTTTTGATAAAAAAGTGAACAGGTTTAGAGATAGAGGTGTATTTCATCCAAATCAAACTGAAATGGGTTTTGTATAACGAAAAATCGAGTTTGGATAGAAAATTCATGATTTTGAGATTTATTCTATAATTTGTTTCATCTTGTTGAAGTTTCATCTAGTTTTGATAAATCATTTTATTATGTATATCCCATGTAATACATAGTAAGGTAATGGACATTTTGCTCGTGTAAAAGAACCTTTAAAAATTGACTTAGCATTCTGCAAGTACTATGGATTTATGGGGAGTAAGTGGTCATAAGAGAATTGTTTTGTACGCATATATATGTGTGTGCGTTCAAGCTAAATCACATTTATACACTGCTGGCCCCATAAATGCAACACCAAGAAAGACAAGAGATAGCACAACAAAATTAATTTTATAGACAACAGGTTGGACCAAGTATCAAATGATTAAATTTATAGCCTTCTGTGAAGTGTGGTTCCTGCCAGAATCAGTAGCCAGAGTAGCCGCCATTGTTAGATCCCTGCTGCCACACGCCCGGCATTGATCCAAAGAGACTTTGGATGTGTTCTTGGGTACAGTAGACCAAGCAGCTTCAAAACGTTGCCAAATTGATCTGGTGTGGCAGCTGGGGTGTAATCTGGGTCAATCGTTGAGTAAACTATGGACCACATGTTTTCTATCGGTGAAAGGTCCGGAGAGAGAGCCGGCCTGGGAAGCAATTCAATCTGGTGATTGCAAAGAGCCTTTGGACAATGCGTGCCACGTGTGGTCGCGCAATATCCTATTGAAATACGGCTGTGGCCAAGCCCTGAAGGTAAGGAAGACAACTGGCTCCAACACCTTGGAGATGTAGCGCTGGCTGTTTAAAGTACCGGTAATGCGTACTAGAGGAGTGCGAGAGTGATATCCAATACCACCCCATACCATAATACCCGGTGCAGGACCAGTGTGGTGGTGCATAACGCAGCTGTTCAGCATCCTCTCTCCACGGTGTCTCCAGACTCGAATCCGACCATCGTGGTGTTGCAGACAGATGCGTGACTCGTCAGTAAAGACAACTTCATTCCATTCTGCCGCCCACATCCTTCTTTCATCACACCATTGGTGGCGGAGACGTCTGTGGTTCTGCGTCAAGGGTAGACCAAGCAATGGACGTCTTGCGGACAGACCACTCTGCTGTCGAATGGTATACGCAGACACTGAACGATGCGTTACAGACTCAATATGCTGTGCTATGGTTCGTGATGTGACTGTGCGATCCGTCACTGCCATGTCGCACAATTTGCCTGTCCTCACGTGAAGTGGTGCACTGAGGTGGATGTGATCGTCCACGTCGGTTCGTCGTACCCTCCTGCATCCAATGGTCACATATCCGCATTACAGTTGTTTGGTTTCGTCCAACACGACTACCGATTTCCCTGAAAGATAACCCACAATCTCTGTAGGCCATCTATCCTTCCTCTGTCGAACTTGGATACTTGATCAAAAGCTGATCGCTGTTTTCTACGAGACATAACTGATCGTTTTTTTTTTGAAAAACCACAAGAAAAACACAATAGCCAACTTGAAATCGTCGAAATCTCCAAGTTTTAAATAGCGCTTTGAGGAGGCTGCCACAGGCGTGCGTAATGTGTGTCTGCGCTGAAATTCTAATCATTTCATATCTCACCTACGCTAATGCATGTTGTAAATTTCCTGTTATTTGCGTGCTTCCTTCAGGGTATTGCATTTACGGTGGTCAGCAGTGTATATGGTACAAATCCATCGACAAGTGTAGCACCAAAGAAGGCTGCCAAGTACGTTTATGAGCTTAGACTGAAATTCTTCTTTTTTGAATACATTGGTGTCTTCTCGAGACAGTTGTCGTTTGAGCAGGATGATTCTCTCTTTTGTAACAAAGTCTTTTGGACATGTTGTAGGCTTTCTTTCTTTAAGGACATTGATAAATACAAAAACAACAGATTGAAATTTGTCTTTAATTTTTTGCCTGATAAAATTATCTTTCTACTGTAAATTTTTCAACTAATTTTTTTCCATATTTTTTAAAATAATTTCATTTTATATTGTTATTTTTTACGACAATGGGTAACAATAGCAGTTCTCCAACAAAATGATACCATATATTTAATACTAATAATTTCTGTTTTAATCTTAAATTATATTTTTAAAAAATATTTTAATTGAATTACATTTTCCCCTAGGAATTAACTTACCATGTAGTTGCCTGCATTATGTATTTATCTGCGAGTTTAATTTTATTATGTGAAGTTGTCAGTAGTAACGCCGAAAGTGATGATTTTAAAGAACCTGGATATGAAGGAAAAATTGCCGCATCAGTAAGTTCGTAGAAATTTGTTATTTCCAAATATTTTTCTAGAAAACTATTTATATATTTTAATGTGAAAAAATACTGATTGCTCATAAAAGTGCATCTAGAAATAAAAAGTATAGATTGTAAATATTGTAATTACAAACTGAAAATATTTGTTAATGATTTCGTTAGTGTAACAGTTTTTTCTTTAAGCTTTTGGCAAAGTTAGGTCCTTTAGCGACGGAAATAGCCTTGGTAGTAAAATGAACATGATCGGGTAGTGTTTGTCGAGTTGTAGATTCGAACGCTGGTGCTATCAAAGACCCGGCCTCTGGAGGATTAATTCGCATTAAATCCATTGAGGCTCTAAGTGAGGGGTGGCCAACCCGAGGCTCGGCAGAGTTGTAAGAAAAACACGCAAAGACTTATTAAAGATTAAAAAAATTGAAAAGATAATAATAAATACTAAATTTTTTACTGTTTTATTGAAAGGTGGTGTTTCAGACAAAATAAAACATCAAAATCTATTTTAAATACACTTAATAAAATAACTGAAAGTTATAACGTAGACAGCACTCCTTCATTGTTGTGTGCGTTGGTTAGTGAAGGAAATGCATTCGTGAGATTCTGGAATTTGAGGGATTTGGATTTAAAGTATATCTGGAAGAAAACATTGAACTATATATATACCTAGTGATGCGTGTTTCTCAAACATGAAGATAGGCTTTGAGAGATTTAGGTTATCTTACCGATACTACAAGACATTTAAATAATTTAAATTTAAGATTACAAGGAAAAGATTGTTCTTTTCCAATCCTGATTGATCTTATATCTACTATTGTGAACACAATTTGACTCCCCCCCCTCGATTTTGGAGGGGGGGGGGAGAGAAACTGATGCACACCTAGAACAATCCGATTATCTTAGCTTTAAAAAATTCTTTTTTAAAAATAATTTTAAAAAAATTTTTTAATATATTTTAGTAAAAAATCTACGAAATAAAAACACTAAGAAAGTACTGACTGTTTAATAATTATTTAGAATTAAATTTTTATGATGACTCATTTTTTATTTTACACCTAATTTAATTGATTGAAACTGAAAAGAAAATTTTAACAAAAACACTTAAGTTCGTACTTTGTTTTGTTTATTACATTATTTTCAAATTTACTCTATTAGAGTTGCATAAAGTTTTTGTGCTATTTGTGTAAAGTTTCATAATAAGCCTATAAGTAACATTTTTTCACCTTTTCATATTTTTTTGTTTGTTGGAAAAGTTTAAAGTGGTATGCCTAACTTTTTCTTTTATCAAATAGTGGCACTCTTCCCAAATGGGTTGGCCACCCATTAAGTCAGCAGGAGTGTTGAATGCCAACTTCGGTGTCATTCTCATCACTTGAACCTGGCTAAAAGATAACGAATTTCATAGCTAAATAGCTTTTGTATTACTTCATAGAGTGACATTGACAAACAATAAATCAATCAATTGGCAACGAAAAAAAGATGATGATGCCAAAATGCGCCAACAGTTCGGTTTTTTTATACTGGCTGTCGAGTTCGTCCGTAATAGTCTTAATTTAATTAATCCTTGAGTAATTACGTATTAGTGTCACCGCAGCGAAAATTGCGCCACGAGAATCGTTTTTCTTCAAATAAAACACTTTGTTGTTTTGATTTCATAGTGCGATTCGGGTAGCGCTATCTTTCCTGCGGTGGCGCAAATACGTAAGTATCAATTATTGTTTTATATGCATAAAGGTATAAATTTTTCTAATACGAATACATTTTTTTTCCTTACAGGCTTTAGGTTTAGTTAACAGCATATTATACGGAGTGAGTTCCTTTTTTTCTTTCCAAGCCAGAAAGCAAATGGGTTAAATATGAGAACTTCAAAGAAATAGAAATTGAAACTCATTTTTGTGTTCAAGACATGCAACGTCTGTTACTTAATTTATAAGATATTCTAGTCCATTATATATTTGTTACATCTAAAAAAATGTGAAGTTTTTCAGACATTTATGTAATGAATACGGATCAAAAATATTAATTTTGTTAACAATTCATAAAATCGTGCAGATTTTAAATATGTTTTAAATATTATTGAAATAAAACGTGGAATCAATTTGATATTGGTTCGCTACATGTTTTTGATGTGAATTTGAAATACTGTCAATGTGAAGCTTTGGCGACCGATTTAATGTCTTATTGAAATGTTAACATTCTAGCTTTCCGGAATTTTACAACTATTTGGCACAAAAAAAAGTGCACAAATATCAAATTAGTACCAAAAATACAATAATCTTCATTAATTTAAAAATTTTTGAATGTATTCTTTATCAAATATATTCATTAACACACATAAATCGACAGGTTAAAGTGTAGAACTGGAGATTCCTCAGCGAAGTCAATTTTTTGGCGACCGAAATCGACAGCCAAGCAACTATTTTTAAATAAATATTTAAGCAAATTTTTTTAATATTTTTTTTTTTATTTTTCATTAATATTTCTTTATTTTCATTGCATGATTACACTTTGTAAATTTTCGGAACACTTAAGTTCCTTGCTAAATTAAGTTACGTTAAATAATTTTGTTGAAGTTTTTTTATAAATATTATTTCGGCTTTTTAAAGCATTCAAATTTCGTCATCTTTACAAAGAAGAAAATAATATTTTTTGACACGTTGACTATATATACAAATACGTATGGATTCCATTTTTTATAATTTTCTTTTGTTTGCGAATTATGCAGAAATATAATATCAAGTAGGATTTATGTCGATTGTCATATATAAAATTCTACATTAACGTCTTCTTTATTTTCTTCTTTCTCCAATGCTTTGAAATGTAACGGGAATCTGTTTCTTCATATCATATTTTCTTACACACTATGTATATATACAGGGTGTTCCGAAAAAACGTGGACAAAATGACACGGCAGATCAGTCATACAACAAGGATAAAAATTGCATAGGAACATGGGGTCGCAACTGCGATGCGGAGCTGCTAAAGGGTGTCGAAAATAATACATAACACAAAGAGAAGAAACAAAATCATTACAGATCATTTTATTTATAATTACCTACACACATGCGACTTATGCATGCCAAATGTTGCGCCTACAGGAGGTGCTCAAAATGTTTACCAGATGCATCGAGACATGCCTGGCATCGACGTTGCATGGAATGGCGCACCTTCTCAAAGATACCAAGTGTATCTCGAACACATCCAGCTGCCTCAAAGATTCTTCTATCAAATCTTCTGGCGTTTCAACAGGTGTTTCATACACAAGTCCTTTTAAAAAGCCCATAAGAAGAAATCCACGGGAGACAGGTCTGATGATCGTGGTGGTCATGCAATTGGTCCACCGCGACCAATCCAGCCGCCAGAAAAAGTAACCTGCAGATGTGCTCTGACGTCTCTACTGAAATGTGTGGGAGCGCCATCGTGTTGGAATTTAATGCATCGACGAATAGGCATCGGAACATTAGTATTCAGCATGTCTGGCAGAACCTCTTGCAAGAATGTTAGATACGTGGGACCGTTCAGTCTGTCTGGTAGAATGTACGGACCAAGTAAACCAGTATCCTACAATGCCAGCCCACACGTTAACGGAAAATCTTAGTTGTTTGGAGTGCGGACGTGTAGCATGCGGGTTTTCATCTGCCCACCTATGCAAGTTGTGACAATTCATCACACCTTCTAATGAGAATGCAGCCTCATCCGTGAACAGAACACTTGCAGCGAAATGTCGATCGGCGGCCTTTTCTTGCAGGTACCACCGCGCAAAATCCATAAGACTGCTGTAGTCTCCCGGTTGAAGTGCCTGAACGCGTTGTAAATTATATGGGCAAAGTCCTTCGTCGTGTACAATGCGCCAGACGATAGTTTGGTGAATATGGGTCTCTCGGGATACAACTCGTATACTTGTTGAAGGATTACGCTGAAGTGAGTGGACAACTCTTTCTTCAGCATCAACTGTCCGAGATATTCGTTGGCAACCTGAATCTGGCTTATGCACGTCTAACGAGCCAGTTTCACACAATCTTCGGTGAATAGTGGCAAAGAATGAGCGTCTAGGCATCTTTCTACTAGGATATTTTTGACGATACATTCGCAAGGCTTCTCGTCCATTGCAGTTGGCCATGCCGTAAACTAAATGCATGCCAGCCAATTCGCGGTGTGTGTAACTAGCCCTGTTACTTCCAACGCATCCAAGACTCGAATGAATTCAATCACCTTTTGCTCGGCTCGTGTCTGCAGCGCAACGCCCTCTCGTGGTTCTAGCGCCCTCTACAGGCGTTTGCGACCCATGTTCCTATGCGATCTTTGATCCTTGTTGTATGACTGATCTGCCTTGTCATTTTGTCCACGTTTTTTCGGAACACCCTGTATAATTATTACCATTAGAAAATTTCACTAAATAGTACTTAATTTCAGGATAAAAAAGATTTTATTGTTATGTATTTTATAAAGAGTTTATTTATTCTTTACATGTAAATAAATTATACGTATTTCATTTTAAATGATTCTATATTTTATGCTGAAATTTAATTTTTTGAATGAATTGTGACTGCCAAAATTATGCATATTTTAAATAACTTGTGAGATTGATTTGAACATATATGTCATAAAAATGTGTACTTGGAGTATTGGAATAAATTCTTTGAAAATTAATTGTTGATTGAAATTGATCGTGTTATGTAAAACAATAGAACTTCTTTAAAATATTGTGTTTAAACTTTTATATACATGATATTAACTATTACTTCATTACATTTAGTCAACGACTGATCAAAAAGACCTTTCTACATTAACCACGTCCTACAAGTTGTATGTGTGTTTTTATTGTTCGGTTGAAGCTGGTATAAATAAACTGTAGAAAGAACGATGAAATAGAACAACTGTAATGAACCCAGTCGGAATTTAATTATTTTATTCCACTCTCGCGCCTGAATTTAGTTGCACATAAATCGAACGATATATTTCAAAATGAACTGATGGAATGCTGAAAGACATTGTAAGCAAACAATAAAATTAGAATTAAATTGCGGAGTTTGATCACGCATTAACGCTATATCTGTGTTTACCCCGGAGCACCTCTCCCTTTCCAACTGGGATGGTACAACACAGCGTCCTGGTAGTGTTCGAACTGGTACGAAGGGGAGGAAGTTAAATTTTCCTTTTGGCTTGATCGTCGATGAAGGGTTTTATTTGAGGATTTGATCTTTCAGAGGGCCTGGTGAGTGTGCGGAGATTTTCTGATGGAGAAACAATTCCTTGAAATAGTCAGTGTATAACAATTTTAGTCGCTATTGAAACTGCTTTATTGTTTATTTTAAGTGAAAAACTTTATCACCACGTTTTATTACGTTGTATGTGCCATGTTGTATAATGATTGAAGACTTCGTGGAATATCATCGGTGTGGAAGAAAGAACTATTATTTATGTCTTTTTGAAAACAAAATATTTTTTGATCGGAGTGATTGAAAAATGACACTTGTGTCGAAGATCTTGAAAAATGTCTCGCGGCCATAGACCAAAATCAGATTGACGTTTTAATACTGTCTCTTGCTGGGAATGACATGGTTATCACACACAGATATCCTCATCTTAATTCCTCAGGTATAGTTTGGGAATCTTCAAGCTTAACCGTGGTAATCCAAGTAAAATAATAGGTTGCAAATGAGTTGATTGGAATGACTCATATTGGTTGACTTAAGGATGCAATACGTTCTATAACTCTGTTTACCTGAGGATCATGAGTGGTAGTACATTGGTGTGTAAAACCAATTACTTTTTTGTTAGTTCTTGAAAGAGGTGCGATTTAAACTAAGCTTCTTGATCAGTGGTAATGATTTATGGAAAACCAAATCGTGATATCCACCCTCTGCGAAGAGCATGTGCCACTGTGCTTCTGCTCACGTGTTAAAAAGAATATCTTCTAGCATAAGAGGTAACGGTAAATCATAGTCAATAATCTTCAGATGGCAGCAGTGGTCCAATTAGAGACTGATCACATTAAACCCTTGTTTGTTGTGGGATATTTATTAAAAGCGATGTTGATGTGTCTACAAATTTTTGATTGTTGACGTTTTAGACATCTTCTGGTCCTAAAATCTATTTAATAAAAGTCCAGACAAATTTTGAAGTTATCAGACGAATAGCTGCTTTACTGTCAAAATACGCTAGATCGTACATGCTCGTAATATTTGAAAAACTGTACACAAGAACTGGATAATTTAAAATTAGTGAGAAGAATTTTTCTAACAATTGGTTAAATTTTTTCTGGGAATTACTTTAAATTCTTCATCTATTTGCTGTCTTTTGAAATTACTTCGAAATTAACCGATGAGAATAACTGTATTTTCTGTATTCTGGAGTGGATCAGTGACCTGATTATTCTTGCCGGGAATGTGTTCAATGTCCGTAGTAAATTGGAAAATATAATCAAAGTGGCATAATTGAAGAGGTGATGACTTTTGTAGCATATGTTGTGTTATGCCAAGAAAGAAAGTTTGTGGTCTTGCAGGAGAGTTTCAGAGTGAGGCTTAGACTTTCGAGAGAATACCGTAAGTTTTTTCAAGCATAAACTGCTAACAATTTTCTATCTTATGTGTAGAAATTGCATCGAAAAGAATACTAAGGATTTTCAGTTATTGCCAATGTGATGGTGAATTACTTCTCTTATAGTTTGATCCGAAACATCAATCATCATTACTAGCTGAAAAGAAGAAGAAGGATGTGCTAAGATCGTCCTGATACTTTATTAAAATGTCATCTATGCTGGAAAATCCACGTAAAACAGAAAATTTGAAACGTCTGACGTATGTCTTGTAATCCAAATGACATGCATATAAATTTGGATAGTCCAAGAGAAGCTCAAATAGAAGTCATATGTCAGCGAGTGAAGACTGATTTGAAGATTAACTCGTTTGAGGTTTAGAATAGAAAATATGGTACATCCTTTAAACTAATGTGGGAAATCGTACAGAAGTAGAGCGTGACACTTCATCACTGACATCGTAACCACTATCGCATGGTCTTCAATGCCCATTTCTTCTTTCTTTACCAGATACTAAGATTTGCCCAACAACTTCTGGGTGGTCTGAAAATTCATTTTGTATCTCATATTCAAATTCCGCTGCAAGGCAAATAATCATTTGATAATGTTCGTACTTTTTGCTGTAACTGCAGAGCATCCAGCAATTTTTGAAGGATTTACGTTGTACTAAATATAAAGTGGTTTTGCATATACAATGGTAATGACACTGAATATTTCTAGTATGGTTATATCATTTGAATCTATAAATTATGGTTGTAAATTGCTGTGTTAAATTTAATAAAGGTACTCATATATGTCTAAAGTTAACGCTTAAGACAATTAACAGGCCCTTCAGTTTTACTTTAATGTTTGAAGTCGATCAGTAGTCCATATTCATTCAGAAAGCCATCATCAGTAATTGGACGAGGAACATTAGCGATGATGAAAGATCAAGCAACTCTTCGCCTGAGATCTAGTTATACAGTTAAAAATTTAGATTCAAATAAATTTTTAAAAGGGAAATGAGAAAATAAGTTCAGATAACTAATCTTAATCCTTTGATTCCTGTTGCATAGGATGATGTCCACTCTGGTGTTGATTAGAAAATACCGTTGTCTTAAATTATGGAACACATACAAGGAGAATTGACTGTGAGCCTCTATGAGCAACCAGTTAGTTGCCCCAGATCTTAGATTTCTTAAAAGAGCAAGGTCACACACACTTATTCACTCAATTGTCAAACGTTTGTTATGCTACTAGCACATTAATTTTGAATTTTTTTCACCTGTAACTTTTTTTATATTCTGCATCGGGTATTTGATTTCGAAAAATTGAGGTGGTAAATCTGTTGAGGGAACTGTGATTCCAAGTTACCTCAGAACTACAGTCAATTGGGAAATACCATACTTCCGGATTTAGAAAACACAGAAACAATTTTACTAGCCATATTTGTGATACTAGCTGAGGTGTCTTGACTTTTTGCCGGGATAGCTTGGTCTTATTGAAATATACGTTGAGACCAGAGAATTTTCAGCACATCTTCTGAAAAGGAGTTCCCATTTAAATTTTACGTCTGACGCAAGAATTCAGTGGGTCGTCAATCGCCAAGTACCTCTTCAAATGGATTTCTTCCGGGTCTGTCAAATGGGATAGCAAAGTGTCTTTGTTGTAATATTTGTCTGGGTTCAAGTGATTGATTAGAACATTCTCACCGAACGGGGATAGCGATTGCTAAAAAAGTTTTGAACATAATTAACTGTGAATGTTTTTCTGTAAGTTCTGTATAATAGTAGAAGTGTTTTATCCTTCAGATTTATCAATCACTGTTTTATTACAAAATTTACAGTCCCTTATGTGAATATAATCACTGTTTTCTTAAGCAATTTCATATAATAACTGAGATAAAGCGCTCTAGTTTTTGTAAAAAAAAATTATCCTGAAGGTCATTTCAAAATTGAACAATATAGCAACACATTAAATTGAAAATTCGTTCATAAACCTTTGGTACAGAATGGACCACATTTATACTATTTTTTCCATTTTAGTAATAATAATTTCTTTTTCTCTTCTTAATTTTAGCACTTTTTTCTTAAAATGCACTATACCAAAACTAAAAATAACAAAAAAATCCCCATATCTCCTTTTTCTTAAAAAAAGAAGTTGTCGCAACCAGTCGGATACCTTAAGCTGGCTGGTTATATGCCATAGTACACTAAGTCTCCATATACGTATGCCTACAGACATTGCTGTGTAAAGGATCTCTCAGGATCAGTAGGTAGAGCAAGAATCTTTTTGTAGTAGTGAAGACTGGAACAGCAAAAAATATAAAATAGAATATCGAATGATCGTGCGACAGGTCTGAACAGCTCTAATGTCATCATTTTTCGCTTTAAAAAGGTATAACAGACCTACTATAATACCCATGGTACTTTCTACCATTTTATGAAGTTTAGTTGTGGCAAGGTCCCGCTCAAAGCAGCCTGAGAGATGTTTGCCTTTAACTCCGCAACACAGACATCCATCATGGCTGCTGGAGCATTCTGAAAAAATTAATAAAAATAACCCAAACGATTATAATTTTTTTTATCCAAATCGTAAAAAAAAATGTACTGCTTTATTATTTTGTAAAAAAAAAAGGTCAACAGAGACTTTAATGGCCTTTATATGTTAATTAAAATATAAATGTATGGAGCATTTTTAATGCATTCCGTTTGTGATTTCCTTGTTCAGTAAATGAAAAGGTTTAAAAAATTTTCACGACTATCAAGAAAAGCAAAAAATGCAAAAATATACCGAATATCCGAAGAGTTTGTTGACACGTGCACCCTCAAAATATTGCGAGGTCATGTCTTTGGTCCTTTTTTCGGCAACCTTTGCCACCGTGAGAAACTCCCTACTCCACCTACGAACCGGATGTAACTCGAGGATAAAGAGGCCAACCGCTTTCATACCGAGTCCCTAGGGAGGGCAGAAAGAAGTCCATTGGAAACTTTAAACAGAATAGATGTAATCTCTTCCCTCACAAACAACAGAATTTGGATTCTAATGAACTAATCAATCTTTTTAATAACTTTAATATATATTCAGTAATTAATAGTTGTGACTTAAATAAACCAAATATTTAAATTGATAGATATCACGCTACCATCATTTTTCTCAAACGTCACAAAGTTGCGTTACAACAGCAGTGTGAGGGCAAGTGTGATCCTGTTGGAAAACTCCCCCTTTAATGCCGTTTATGAATGACAGTACTATATGTTAAATTACCAGCCTGGCGTACAAATATGCAATCAGTGTGTTTATGATAACCACGAGAGTGTTCATGCTGTCATAGGAAATTGCTTCCCTGAACATGAATCCAGGTGTAAGTCCAGTGTGTCTAGGCCACAGACTGTTTGGTTAAAGACTTTCCCCTGGCCTCCTTCTGACCAACACACGGCCATCACTAGCACCAAGGCAGAATCTGCTTTCATCAGAAAATACAACAGATCTCCTCTCCGTCCTCCAATGAGCTCTGGCTTGACGCCACTGGTGTTGCAAATGGCAATGACTTGGTGTCAGTGGAATACACACAACAGGGCACCTGTCTCGGAGCTGTCCTTGAAGTAACCGATTTCTAACAGTCCGTTGTGCCACTGTGGTACCGTACCAAATGCAGCTCAAATTTCTGCCGCAGACGCAGTGCGATGCGCCACAGCCATACGCGGAATACCGTAACCCTGTCTTCTTGAGGCAGTACCATCCTTTGACCACTGCTCTCAACAATCAGGTACAGTGGATACATTCCAGCCAAGTCTCTCTGCAATATCACGGGAAGAAACTCCACTTTCTCGTAGCCCTATTGCACGATCACGTTCAAACTCGATCAGCTGTTAGTAATGGCTTCTTCGTCATCTTAAAGCCATTCTTGACTAACATCAACGCAATACGTCAAGTTTCACAGATAAATAACGCTCATGAACTGTACAAAACACATTCAAAGCAATCCTGATTTTTCCATGTTCTGAGTGGTGCTGTTAGCGCCACTCTTAAGCAAAATTTGAATCGATGTCATACTTAGGATGTTTTATCACACCTACCAAATTTCGTTTATTAAAATAAGTATTTCTTTGAGTAGAGATTTTTTTTCGTTACTATGTTATGAAAAGCTACTATAATTTTTTAAAGCATTGAATATTTTAGTTTCGGCTTTTAATTATTTTTGTCAAATATAATTTGTTTTTATTTATTTATTTATTCAGATTTCCACTTTAGTTATATTTATTCTTCTGTTGCTTCTGTTCTACTTTTCTTGATTATTACTTTTATTTATGGAATTACAACATCATGGATAGGTACGTTTCTTCTTATTTCATATACTATATAAACTATTAAGTATAATTTTTCACACATTCAATCGATGTCTAAAAATTCAGTTGTATTATCGTGTCACTATTCAGAATAATAACATTCAGACATGTGTAGTACAGAAAATTAGGGATAAAATCATCATTTTTAGTAAAAATCATTTTATGTACGCACACACACACATTTATGTACGATTATATTGCTGAGATGTGGATGGCTATATGAACGGAGAACTAAGTACTTAAGCAGTTATCCGATATTTTAAGTCCCACCCAGTATGGATAAAGTACATTTAATCGAGGACAAATTTTCTGGTCCTTAATTAATGATGCTTTCATATTTTCATGGGTAACTGTTCGAGTACGCCGATTAACGATTCCTACAAAATCATCTGTAAAAGTTGTGGTGGCGGTGTCCTTCCTGGGACACCGCTCACTCTGCCCGGCGCGTCTCTAAGGTGTCGGAGGAAACATATCATCACCAACAAACGCCATAATAACAAATATATTTATTCAGGTCTGAAAAACACTTAAACAATCACAAGTTTTACTATAAGAAGAAACATAGGAGTGATTCCCTAAAACGTCGATTAATCCTAATACTCAATTCTAAGTAAACCCGACTACCAGAATGGACAAGGAGAACTATCAA
>BMAO01030854.1:0-23622 GCA_019973975.1 Trichonephila clavata
AGTATTCGTAATTAATACATTCTAGCGTGAGTAAATTCGATTATTATAAAAACATACATTTACAAAAATGGATATTTGTTCTCATTTGTAAAAATAACCATTCAAGAACTTTTATTCCACACCCTCTAATGGAAAGAGGTAGTAAAGTACCATTTACCCTTTACATAACATCTCGCAATAATTGATCTCATTCAAGACCTTGATTTTCCAGAGAAAGGGAGATATCGGGAAATCTTACACAATAATTTTGTTATTGTGTGTGTGGGGATGGAATTATCGAAGTGCTGCAATTGTTCTTGAAAACTTTGCTCGCCAATTGAACACTCTGAATCGATTGTGATTCTTTTCCTTTTAAGAATTGTTAAATTACAATGTTCAAATCGAATAATGGAATCTGAGATCTTAGTGTACTTAGTGCTTTACTTTTTAATAATATCCCGTTTTAAAAATATTTGGATTTAAGATGAATTAAATATAGTTGTGCATATCCCCTAAACCAGTGGTCTTCAAACTGTGTTTCTCGGAACCACGGGTTCCAAGAGGCTTACCCAAGGGTTCCCCGACTCAGGAAAATTGAAAAGAAAATTGTAAACGAGTATGAAAAATTATTTACTTTATAACGAGGGTTGGAACATTAATAGTGGAAGCAATTTATTTATACACGCAACACAAAAGTGATTCATGCCACCCTGTTTTACTGATTCATGTCACCATATTTTACCGGTTTCAAAAGGTGAGGAAGTCGCATAAACACCTGTAGAAGCTCCTGTTCTGTTGATAGTTAGAATGGACCGGTCTACTGCCGCAAGAATATCTGGAACAGTTTTAAGCGAATGCATGAAGTTGTTCTTTCATCTTAGGGATTGTCACAAGGACTTAGATCTGAGGTTCGATCACTATACATTAGTGCGGCGCGGCAACGGTATACACTTCTGCTTTGCTGACACTAAGACGACCTGGCCGATGTATGTCTGCCACATTTTTGTGTCCTTCACTGAACGCATTTAATCATCTTGCTACAGTTCTGTAAGGCAATGCAGATTCCCGAAAGCCTCTAGAAGCCCTTGATGACATTGTCGTGCTGTACGGCCTCTAGCACATTCAATTCTTATCCACTTCGTTGTTCTTGTTTTGAAACATCCTGGCAGCACTTACTTAGACAACAAGTTAATACAAAGATAGGTTCTTCGAGTCACTCCGAATGCACGTGATGTAATAAAGACGAGTCTTTTTGCTAAGAGGTGAGGTAGGTATGTAGCTCACAAGTGGTATACATGACATTCTTTGGTTTTGTTGTTTAGCGTTTTTACAACAGTGTTGCCACAATTAATGTTCCAACCCTCGTAGAGTTCCACTAAGCAATTTTATACTCATTAGTACAATGATTTACAAAACTAAATTGTATTACAAGGGAAAAAGCTCCTTTTTCATTTGTGGGAAAAACACCTATAATAAAGTAGAAGGAACAACTTATCACATATCGAAGTTAAAATCTAAATTTAAGCAAGAACAGCTCCTAAACTTTTGGTTCCAAATTCTCTCATGAATAATACACAGGATTTCTCATACAGCTATAAACATTTTAATACCATTCAAAGTAATGTATTTCAATGAAGAATATTTCTCAATGTGAGTGCCTGCAAAAACAAAATGTAAAAGAAAATTAAACGTAGAATATATGAAATGCGACTGCAGAAACTTCGATAGACTTCGAAGAAAAAATGCACATAGCCCAGTTATTAAATATAATGCATCGATCAATGATACTTAAATCATAAATAAACATTATTCATGAATAAATTATATTAATTATTTTTAATAACATATACAATACTCTTTTTTTTAAAAAAAATGCCTTCATATATTGTATCTGTAACATGTCGACCTACTCTGGATATTAGTTTAATATATATTCTTCTAAGAATGTGTGGAAAGGAGTTCTCTGAAGCCTTATATAGCTCTAAGTGTTCCATGAGTAGAAAAAGTTTGAAGATCTATCCTAAACAGACGAATTTATGTTATTCCTTGTAGCAGGTTCTCAACGCGTTTTCAAGTGAATGATTGTACATTAATGTCGCACAATTGTTGTGTATATAACAATACGATGGCTATTGGAGTCAGATTTCTTAATTTAATATGTTTTCAAACTAATCTCTAGGAAAATGCATCATATGGAATATTTGTTTGACTTAAGAACTTCGCCTGAACCGTGATATGTACAGCTTAGGTTGGCTGTTTAATGAAGAGGAATCTTGGATAATGTTGAGATTGTAATTGTAAGGAGAGGTTTTACGGCTGTAGAAGTGTAAATAAAACCTGATTACTTGTTATTGGAGTTGGATAGTTAGATTAAAACTCTTTGATTTCAGCATGACTATTTCTTAAGATTATATTTGATTTGGAGCTCACTTTGCTATGATTTAAGGCTTTCAGTATCAAGTGACTATTTATTATTATTGTTTAGGGCTGGGGGGGGGGTATTGTTCAGAATTTCCCTCCTATTGGAAGGTGCTACGGGGCTGGAAAAGGTGCAGCACTGTTGAGGTCGTTGGTAAGGCCAGATCACTCCTATGTAAGGCTGCGTTAGGACGATGCCCGTATGTGAGAGCCTTGGTAGGTCATTGCAGTTTTGAATGTTCAAGCAAATCTGGAAGTCAATCGGAGAGAGTCCGTTAGAGTGTGCTGGGGCGTCGTAGAGTTGAAGCCCTATGAAGCCCATAGTTGAAGCCCATAGCCCTATGAAGTCCCATTCTATGTTGAAGCCCATAGAAGTGTTGCTCTAGCGTTTGTGAAGTTTCTTAGCGGATCGAGAGTCTCTAGGTTTTCTCTTTTAGTGTGAAGTGGTGCATATCCGGAGGACAGAACACGCGAGCTATCGGTCCGTAGCCAAATAACATACTTCTAGACAAAAGTGATCACCCCTGTCCGGAGGCTGTTACTGGCTTATGAAGTAAGGCTACAGGTGCATATTTAAAGGTGGAATAAGTCAAGCCCACAAAAGCTACACGTGAGGCTGAATCATTTCTGTTTGGATATAGCTGGGATTACTATTCGGCTATTGGTCTTTGTCACCCCTCATGCGGTGGACTTTAAAGCCGGAGATTAGCATGGGAAATGCGCACATCACTTCTCTGTTGGCTGGATAAAGGGAGGTCAAAAAAAAAGGTTGACTTGCCTTAGAATATAAGCATCGGTTTGTTCTGTCTCGGATACTTTCTTACGCAAAACTCTAAGTTCATTGAGACACAACTAGTTCCGTAACAAGAAATGAGTCCTTTGGTGGAGACCACCACTGCTGTGTGTGTGGCTGCATTAATATATTTATACACTAAAACGTATTGAACTGTATAAAAGTTGTTAAGTTTTAAAATATCTCTAGATATTTATTTTCAAACACTATATAATACAAACTCTGGTCCCTTTCTGCTGTGTGATCCATTACTATGTAATATATTTTTGCTTTGGGAATCTAATTTAAAAGTATTATTACTTAGTTACATTTTCCCCCTAAAATTTTATAGTCTCTTAATTAAACTAATTAAAATACTGTTAATTTAATGTTAGATTTTTTTTGGTAGAAAATTATGAAAGACACATGGAAACACTTTTATGTCACTCATTTAATTTCTTAAAATTCAGAAATGTTACAGACGTATATTGTAATTTTCAAAGTAGATTTTAAAAAACTGTTGTTAAATATCTGAGTGGACCTGTTGTTAAAATACTTAAAAAGAGGTTTAGTACAGAAAAAAAGTTAGAGACATTCGAATTCATCTTTTAATTTTGTACGGTCTCCAAAAAATGTACATTATTATTACATTTTAATTCACATTGAAAACTAACATCGTTATTCTTAGTTCAAGATATGGTAATTAAGCCTTTTAATGAAGAAAATAACTAATTTACCATAATTAGTTTTAGAAAATGACTATTCAATTATAGATATCGTAATTTTGATAAAATTCAATTAATATTACTTTAAAGAGAGTATGCTTTAAATTTCTGTAGAATCATATTATTAGTTTTAGAGACATTTGCAAAGCCCAATTAAGTTATATACTTCATTATTAAAAGATATAGTTTTTTCGATAATAATCTTCTCATAAAATGTTTCTAAGTAGTATTTTTTTAAATTTAAAATTTATTTTTTAAATTAATAATAATATTTTAAGGTAGGAGAAAAAAACTTATAATGTAGCATCAATAGGAAAATAGTACTTAATGTTCCAAACTCGAATGAATAATTAATAGATAGTTAAGTATTAGATTTGCTTAACAGGTAAAGGCTGGCTTTTTCGGAATTGGAATTTTATCCCTTAACACATCCAAAATTTTTGATTATTTCGTACTTTTGATGGGAAAATAGTCAATGGACTGAAGTAAAAATCATTCAGAAGAGTTTGAAAGTAAATTTTCTATTGCTTAATGAATGAAAAATTATTTATTCAAAATAAAAAAAAAATCCATTTTTAGTCTTTCATAATGTAAAACATTTGAGAATTATTTTAGTTTTTTTTGAAACTTTGGCTAATCTGATATAAAATCAATTGTAAGAAAAGTGTCTATGATGAAAAAGAAATTCATTTAGAAAAATATTTTTAAATGAGTTAAAGCTGAATATTATAAGTTATTTAACATCAAAATTAAGTTCCCTTTCAGTTATTAACAGTGGTATATCAAATGATATCCACAATTGTGGTTATAACAGGAAAATATATGAGGGGTCCTAACATTCTTTTAATGATTGAACCTTGATAATCTTAATTGGAGTGGTGTGGAACTTTGGAGTGGAGATTTCTATCTTATGTCATCGTTATCTCTAGAATCGGAATACGATATTGTGAAGTATTTCTTAAACATTTTTTTAGTTGCTTTAATATAAGATTTTTTACTAATCCATCATCATTTTTAAACTTAACTGCATACAGTTACAACTGTATATTGTTTCTCTTTTCTATTATTGATATTAACGATTTATTTAATTGCTGCTTTTATTTAAAAATTATTTACAATAAGCTAAAACCGAAAAAAAATATTGCCTTTTAACTATTTTGAAATCGACAAAGAAGTAACTTATTTGAAGGGAAAAAAATGTATGCTGGATTTATAACTTATATATTACTATAAAATAATTGCTTTTTATTGGATACTTTAAAAAGAAAAAAAACCGGAAGGTAATAATTTTTCTTCTTAAATTAAGAATTTAACGGCAATCCATTAACAAATGACTAAATGTCTAGTTCCGACTGTTTACCTGTTTAATATTTTAGAAAAATACACTAAGATTTCTGATATTAATCCAGTGTGTTATTTATTGCTTTTGTCAAAAGCATCCAAGCCCACATTCATAAATGTCCTGCAATGGAAGGGTAAGCAATTTAGTTTGGGAAAGAGTTTAGGTGTAGATATCTAAAATAGTGTGTTCGGTTCTATGAGGGAATTTTTTGCCTTTCTACAATGATTAGCATCGTACTTCTCCAGCAGTTTTAGTTCTTGAGAGAAGAGGAATTCTGAACTCAACTTCGAGCTTATAACTCACTTGAAAATGTTGCAAAATATGCAATTTCACGGTGTTTCTTCAAGTGATTCAATTTTAAATTACAAAAGAATAGTTGTGTCTGAAACAGTTTCTTTATTTCCTAAAACTGTATATATCTTGTTCTATTCTTTCTAAAAACTAATGTAGTTTAATTGTTACATTTATATTGTTTTCATATGAACGTTAACACGTTATAATAAATTGCTTTGAATAAGAGTTACACAGATACTTAATTGTAACATCCCTTTCAACATAATAGATGATCGGCTGCGGTTACTAGATAGTACATTATCTCATTGAGTACTTACCTTTACACTTGTTCATATTAAACAGTAATGCAGCGTTAGAACTCATTGTGATTATAGAACTTAATTGTGAATATATTATAGCGAAACTTGCATTTTGCACTGCACTTCCGTAGTTGTTTAGTGTTAACGTATCTATACTTGCAAGTACAAAGTACTTATTTTGAGCCTTGACATAGACCGGCTAATGTAAGTTTTTAAAAAAATATATTTTTTCCTCTTTTCAGATTTTTAGCTCTTCTAGAATATTCTTTTGCATTATATTACTTAATTTCCAGACTTTTCCATATCTGGAGTATTCTTAAAATGCACAAATCATTAAAATATCGATGGTGAATCGATGATAGTCTCGAGTTGAAATTAGGTATGGTAGTCTTTATTTAATATATTTATGCCTCAAAATATACTGTAAACCAGCTTGAAATTAATTATAAATACTTCCATATCAGTAATAAGATTGCGGATTCTTCTAATTTTGTGTATATTTTTTTAAAGAGAAAATCTAAGCAAAGTGACTGAAGATTGTGTTTCTGGTTTCTGGATTAGATGCGTTGGGAGATTATTAGACCACATATTTCCTTATTATCTGACACTTGAAAATCATAATTTCGGCGAAGCTTCAGATTTCGGCATTCCACCTGTGGAAGTATCTTTAAAAAGAAATCTGTGATTAATACTCTCTGTGAGCAAGTATGACTTAGTTGAAATATGACAATTCTTTTTCTTTTCGTAAGTACCTGGTTTATGTGAATATGTAAACTTCTTAATATTTTGATACATATTAACCAGATATTTCGCAATCGATTTCAAGCTATGAATTAGATAGATCCTAGAAGGTGTTGATGGATATCACTCTTTACTTAAAGTACTATGGTCAGCCTTTGATCATCTTTAGATCTTTCTGAATTTTCAGGCTTCTGAATATTATTAGTTACAACATCTGTAGATAGAGGGTATTTATTTGTTTTTTGTCGAAATATCAGCAAATTTGTTATGACAATAGGAGTGGAAAAAATTGTAGTTTGTTTCCATTTTCCAGTTTTTCAAACTAGAATGTAATTAAATATCCCAGCTTTTTTTCATTAATATGGAAATCACATAAATGTTTTGACCATGATTTTAATAGTTTATGCATTCATTCATCCTTTTAAATTTAATTAAAATAACAGATGCAATAGGGTATGAATTTCATATTTTTTGTGTAGTTAAATAAAGTTTTAATACCTATTATAAAAGCATCGTTTTCAGAAGATTGAGGATGAATTTGATCCTGTGGCAATGTTCTATTTCAAAAGCAAAATCAATATTTTGGGTATGACTAGAGGTTAAACTTTTAGAACAGGGTATCTTTTTTTTAAGAAGTACTACTACACATTTAAAAAGCTGTATTTTTTAAGCAAACTTCTCAAATAATGTTTTTCTGAAACAAAAATAAAGAAAAAAAATTGCAAATTTAAATCGTCAAAAGATTATTGGAAAAAGAAAGTATACCATAAAAGAGAAAAAAATACTCTTTCAAAAAAGTTTTAAAAATAGCGAATTCTAGTACTAAAATAATTCTTTTCAGATATTCGTGCTTCAAAACTTAAGTTTATGTTTAAATACATTATAATAAAAAACATATTAAAAGAAGGGTTATGAAACAGTTCTAAAATTATTTTTCAAGTACCAAACTTTTTTGTTTTCTAGACTTCTAATGAGCCACATTTTTAAGTAATAAAATATTTTTTTAAAAAATTTCAATAGTATTAAGGCTTTTTAAATAACCAGATTATTCATTTTTTAAATAAATTGTTGCAAACGAAATATTCTTATTTAACTTTTTTTCTCACTAAATGAATGTTTTAACTATAAAAATGTGTTAATAATATTAACTCAGTTATGATGATTGACTTGACATAGATTTTTTATTAATTAAAATGACATAAAATAGTAATTTCAATTTAGTTAAAGGTATATCATTATACCCCAATGTATGATTACTTTGTAAAGGAAACTTCAGAGTAGTTATAGGTTCAGAACATGTTTAATATACAAATTATAGAACAATTTATCCCACTGTTTAATAAAGAAAGTCAATGAACCTTGAACGCGTAGAAAATCACTGAAAATCGAGGAATCATTGACAAAAAAGTGAAGTTCTATCATTTCTTGAATAATGTTTTTTCAATTACATTTCTCTCATAATTTTTTAAAAATTGTTTTTTATTCATAATCTCTGTATCAATCAGTATCTGTATAGTAAAAATATTCAAAAATATCATTATAAACTCAGAATAAATAAGACTATTTATAAAATTATCAATTTAATGTAGGCTATTTTTGTGCAAATCATCACTGAATGCAGAATAAAATTTGAACACAACTGAGAATAATCGAACATCACTTACAAGCTTAGTATTAAATAGACGATTTTAATTTAAAGCATTGATAGAACATTTGTTCTATCAAAATTTCTTATTGAATTGATACAACATAAACAAATGGAATATTTATAATTAGGTTAGGTAAATAAAATTCAGAAAAAAATCAGTATACAAGCGTTTTAATGTATTTTTAATGCAATACTTTTTGAGAAAACACACTAATGTGTTTTGGATAGCTGTGGTCAAATGGTTGTAAGACTTTCAAGTACATCAGAAAACTCAAAAGTGGTCTGTCTTACGAAATGGGTTACAAGAAATTCCTTTTCCGGAAGTTGTTTCCTGAAATTTCTAGCCCCCAAATGACATTTAATCCATCAAACTTGTGTGATAGAGTCTCTAAATTAGATTAGTTCCAAAATGTAACCTGCCAAATGAGAATTAAAAGAAAAAGCTTTTCTTCTCTCGTCCTTCTCTTTCCAAAGGCAGTGGTAAAAAAAATCCTTTCCTTCCTAGTCATCGAAAATGTTCTGTAACTGTAACTGAAGTAATTCTTGGAAGTGTCAGGATAAAAGGCAGACCGTGTTCCCTCTAAAATATCTACAGAAAAAGAAAATGTATCTAAAATATCTAACAGAAAAAGAAAATGTGTCCAGTTTTTTCCATAGAGGCAATCCATAACACCATGAGTACCTGATGTCAAAGTTTGCAATTGTACAAGTATCACGAAGTCAGAGTCATTCGTCAAAATGCTCCTATATTTGAACCAAAAAACGCTCTATTATAAAACGGAAAAAATGTTTATTCCACTTTCTTTCCCTTTTTTTTGTGGCCAATGCTGGAAACTCTTCATACTTTACTTAACTAAAAATGATATGGATTTTCTAGATGTCAGATTTATTTAAAATTTTAAAAGTAAAGAAAAAAGATATGGGTTACATTTTTAAATTTTAAATAATAATATTGAAGTTACTTTCTCACATATATGTTAACCAGAAAAAATTATGCTATTCCGGTGCTTAAAATATTTTGCAGTTAATTAATAGCGTGAGATAGGAAAAATATGTGGAGGGGTAATATAAGCAAGAAAACCCTTAGAAACATTCAGCTGTGTTACAGCAAACTATTCAATTAAAAAAAATATACCAGCTTACTTCGCAGAAATGTAAGAAATTTCAAATAACTTGTAATTTTTATTTTAATATTAATGATGTTTTAAATATGTATATATGTTTTATCCCAGCATCAATAGTAATCATAAAATATGAGTTATATTCTTACCCCCCTTTTTTATACCACTAAAATTGAGTACATTATCTCTAAAAATAAAATTCTATAGCATTGTTCATGCATCTAGAAATCGCTGATAAACCATTTAATATTCGAGATCTAAACCATTTATCGAAGAATCATGAATCTGTTAAAAAAAAGTATAGGGTTTAATACTTTAAAGCAGACGCATTTCGAAACAGGATGCTTGGAATTATGACTTAGAGAAAAAGAAATATATAAGATTAGAATTTTAAGTACATATTAAGTTATTGCACACCCACTTACTCCCATATATATATATATAGTTCAAAGCATTAAGTAGTATGAATTGTTGTTATTTTAAGACATACATGCATTTAATTTCATTAAAAGCAATAAATTTTCATTTTTATTTCTGCTATAAAAGGTTTAATTGGAAAATTTTCAGTTGTTGGTTATAATCATTATATTCGTTGATTATATTTTACACTATTATTTATGTAAGAATTTGCGTACTTGTGCTTTAACAGTTACTCAATGATTTAAGCAAATATAGCTGAAAATTCAATATCAAAGATTAAAAAAATCTTTTTTCCTTCATTTATATTTTTATTTTGAAGTAAATCTCAGTTGATGTCATTGTTCTAATGTATAATGATTACATTCTTAATGTATGATGTTTGACCTTAGTTTCTGATTATATCGTTTTCTCGGTCTTGAGATTTTAAATAAGTTTTAAATACATTTTACTTATGCACTTCTAAGCTCTCTCCATACAAGATAGTATTTCAGTAAGTTCATGCAATTCTCTTTTTGACAAGAATTTAGGTATTGAAACTGGACTGTTGGAATAATATGCATTTTTCTCATTCTTCAGGTGATTAAGCCGCATTCAAGATCTCTTCTGATTAAATGAATATTAATATTCATTGTTGATGAACCATTGCCTGCATTCTTCCTTCTATCTATTAATTAATCACTTTCTACGATGCTTCACATGAAGCGTGAAAAGTTTGATTCAATGCCCTCAAGTTAATGCAGTCATTAGTTATTCTCGTCCTCCCAATTCCGTATACCAATTAAGACTAATGAATAATCTACATGTAGTAAATTTGAAAAATGGTGATGACTCCAATCGCTTGCAGGTATGCTTTCATTTTCTTAAGATGTACAGTCAAGATCATAATCAGTACTTAAACACAAACTTGGAACATGAAATTATATACTGCTGGTCCTATTCCAAAGTAACATTCACCAGGGATAGCCCGAAGGTTTTGTTGTTTTAAAACGATTTCTCTTATATGAATGTGAAATGTTAGGTCTTGAAACTATTTCCCAATTAGTTCGAAGTTTAGGAAATATTCGGCATTTCAATTTGCAACAGTATATATAATACTTAATTTCTCTGCATTGTCTAAGATTTTCAATGAAATCCTCTTTTCATTATGTAATATATCATCTGTTATACTTTAATTTAGAGGAATTCTTCAATATTTGTTTCTGATTACTTCATTTTCGTAGTCTTAAGATTTTAAATACATTTTTAGTAAATCTCATAAAAGAGAGAGAGAGAGAGAACAACTTATATTCATTCCCAATACTGTATTCGAAGAAACAGATACCACTTGCATTCCTAATATCTGTGGTCTCAAGTAGGGTACGCGCTGCACCCCCTGAGTGATTCTTAGGGTACACCAAAGAATCACCATATTACACGATAAAGGATAAAAAAAAATGAATTATGTATGTACTAAGTTATGAAAAATGGACATTATAATCTAAACATCATCTGTAGAAATCATGACTTCATGATTATTTTATGCCGGCTGGGTGTCGTTGTTGGTTTGTCGCTGTTCTTCTATACCTAAGATTGCGGGTTCGACCCCGGCTGAAATCAGTGGATTTTCATGATGCAGAAAATCGACAGCGGCCATGTCGTATGACTATACATGTAAAAGATTCCTAAAGTGTCTATTTGGCTTGGGTGCTCTCGGCAAAATTAATTCTAAGTGCAGGTTCGCATTGTCAAGAGCTCAAATGCCTCCCTCAGTGGGGAGAACCTGAGCTTCAGAATTACTTGCGGTGATTGGTATACGCCTATACGGTGCCGCACTAAAAAGATCTACCAGCTTCCGGGAAATGTACTAGGTCTGCAATGGTAAAGCACCAATTGGCAGTCCATTAGAAATAAAAAAATGATTATTTTAAATTGACGATACATGTTTCCAATTCTTTTTCGAAATATGAAATATTTACTCCAAAAGGAAATTTAAATCACAAAATACCTCTCTTTTAATGCTTGTAAAACCAATTCTATTCATTTCTTCTTTTTACATTAATTTTCATTTAGAATTTTTATAATTTTGTAATGATTTATCGTATCAAAGGACAAATAAAATATTAACAGTTTAAATCATTGCAGCCGCATCATTTGTTTTAGTTCCTCTTATACATAAATGCATTTTTAAGGAAATTTTTTAATGTATGCTCTTATGACAATGCCAATATACTGTTTATGTTACCAATACTTTAAGAATTTTTTTTATACAAATAAGCACCAGTACAAATTTTATTCAGAACACTCTTTATTCTAAGACAATACGACAACAAAATGCAAATCACTACAAAATTCGACCAAAAGAGAATTATTCTTTTTTTCACATTCTATTTTTAATTAAGTACAGAAACAGTTACAATTTAATTTTTATAGAAAGTTATTTCTAAACACATACAAATCTAATACTATAACTATAAAATTATAACTACGGAAGAGGACATATCAAATACGTATTTGAATCCACCCCAAAACACATTTTAACACTACTGTAGTGTGCCATGTGTATTAAATGTATTCTACTAAGATATTCATATTGCGTTTAGTAAAGCTATCAATTTGAAAATAAGATTGTACTTATATACGCCTCATGTGTAATAATAAAAGTATATGCAATGCATCTAAAAATATTTAAGATACATTCATTGTGTTATTAATTACCTTTGTATTAAGGTATCCGACTACCCTAAAACTGTGAATTTTGCCAAAAATTGACAAATTTTTTTATGATTTTATTTTATGGGCCATCTCTTATTAGCTTTATAAAAACACCCAAGTTTATCATTTTCCGTTTACTAGAAAAAAACTACAAGTGCTTTAGTAAAAGCAGATGCCATTACTTTAAGCAAGATGTCATACTTTAAAACGCGTTTTACTCGAAATGTGATTTTTTGAAAATAATCAAACGGGGCCAGCGATTTCTCAAAAAGTTTTGAACATAATTAACTGTGTGTGAAATTTTTTCTGTAAGTTCTGTATTATAGTAGAATTGTTTTAACCTTCACATTTATCAATCACTGTTTTATTACAAAATTTACAGTCCCTTATGTGAATATAATCTCTGTCTTTTTAAGCCTTTTCATATAGTAACCGAGATTAAGTGCTCTAGTTTTTGTAAAAGAAAAATATCTCTAATCCTGAAGGTCATTTCAAAATTGAATAATATAGCAACACATTAGATTGAAAAAATTAAAAATTTGTTCATAAACCTTTGGTGCACAATGGGCCGCGTTTACGCTATTTTTTTGTCAATTTTTACCTATTTTTTCCCATTTTAGTAATAATCATTTCTTTTTCTCTTCTTAATTTTAGCACACTTTTCTTAAAATGCACTAAGCCAATCTAAAAACCACAAAAATTCCCATATCTCAATTTAAAAAAAAGTTGTCGCAACCAGTCGGATACTTTAAAAACATTGCGATATTTTGGATACCAATCCTAGATTTATTTCTTTAAGAGTAAAGATTTTTGTATAGTTATAACAACATATTAATAGAGATCAACATTGTTCTTAAGTTACTATTTTTCAAGTGATTTTCGATGTAAGGCATCTTTGAATTTATACAAAATAAAGATATATTTTTCCACAGACACTTAAATTTGAGTAACACATGTTTCACTCATACCTTAAATAGAATTCCGATTTAAAATTATATATAAACATTAAGTAGTCAATTACTTCAAGTTTACAGAAAGGTACAATTGAAAAAAGAAACATCAGTAATCATGTAGAACTAAACACCAGCTACTACAAAGTCACCTTTTTTGTTTTGCTTTAATGTTTTGTTCAACACGTGATTTATTTTTCTGATAAATATTGTACCTAACAAGGGGCATCTTTCAAAGGGGTCAGTTCACGCCTCATTTACAAAGTGCCCATATCCCCGCATCTGAGTAGAACAGACTACACCTTTGGGGCACTTCATCAGTGTTTTTGTGTAATACTAACGAACCGAAGAATCATTCATTAGCTCAATATTATGCGTTCATCTCAAAAACCACAGGATGCTGAACAAAATTATAAATAATGTTCCTGTTTTATTGCACTTTAGTGTGAAGATGCTGCTTAGATCTTTGAAAGTGTTTTTGATTCACTAGTTGTGCTACCAATTATTTCTGTTAACGTATAAGGAAATGTAACAGCTTTCTAAAATTAAATTTATTCGATTGCTATGAACATGCGAATAATAAAAAATAAATAATTGTAAAGAAGTGCTATACAAAGTATCTATATAAAGCTGAATTTAATAGACAAATATTCTAGTATTTCGGATGGTAGTTAAAAAAGGTGCAACTAAAATTTGGAAAAAAAAAATTCCAGTTAAATCTTGAATTAACGCAAGTTAATACAAACGATTTTCTGCTATTTTTCTTTTAATTCCTCACGCAATGACGAAATTTTAAAATATTAGTACTAATAATAGTGTTTTTTTTTTAAAAAAAAAATCGGTTTATTACTTTCATTTTCTCGAAGGAAATGAACATTTTACGTATACTTAGGATTTCAAATTTCTAATAAACAGTAATAAATCAATCAATAACAACAAATTTCTAATTTTCAAATAAATGTATTTTTTAATTTTATTAATTTTTACAGTGGCTGTGTTTAAAAGCTTGTGGATTCAAGAAGATTTAAGAAATATTTGAAAGTAATTTAAATTGTTTGATGCTTTTATTTTGTGTTTGCTAAAAAAACAAACTTTTGCCTAAACGTGATTCGAAATATATATTTTTCTTTAATTAGCAGCCTTTTCTTTTTTTTATTAGAAAAAGATTGAAAAAGTTATATGCAAGCTATTTTTGAGGCAAAAGTAAAAAAAAAAAATGTTTTCGAGTAATGTGTTTTGTTTTTCTCATTTAATTATACGGTTCTAGTATACAAAATGAATTAAATAATGTAAAACTATTTTTTTCATAACTAAAATTGCTCTTTACATATGCGATTTCTGGTGCAGCATTTGCAAATTTAGAGCTATTTACATATGAAGCTTTTGCACGAAATAAGGAAAGTCGTAAGAAGTAACATTCAAGGCTTTAAGGTATCCGACTGGTTGCGACAACTTTTTTTTTTTTTAAAAAAAAGGAGGTATGGGGATTTTTTTGTTATTTTTAGATTTTTTTAGTGCCTTTTAACAAAAATGTGCTAAAATTAAGAAGAGGAAAAGAAATTATTATTACTAAAATGGGAAAAAATAGGTAAAAATTGACAAAAAAGAGCATAAACGCGACCCATTCTGCACCAAAGGTTTATAAACAAATCTATCAATTTAATGTGTTGCTATATTATTCAATTTTGAAATGACCTTCAGGATTAGAGATATTTTCCTTTTACAAAAACTAGAGCACTTTATCTCGGTTACTATATGAAAATGCTTAAAAAGACAGTGATTATATTCACATAAGGGACTGTAAATTTTGTAATAAAGCAGTGATTGATAAATCTGAAGGTTAAAACAATTCTACTATTATACCGCACTTACAGAAAACACTTCACAGTTAATTATGTTCAAAACTTTTTTAGCAAACGCTGGCCCCGTTTGATTCTTTTCAAAAAATCACATTTCGAGTAAAACGCGTTTTAAAGTATGACATCTTGGTTAAAGTAATGGCATCTGCTTTTACTGAAACACTTGTAGTTTTTGTTCTAGAAAACGGAAAATGATAAACTTGGTATTTTTTAAAGCTATTAAGATGGCCCATAAAATAAAATCATAAAAAAAATTTGTCAATTTTTGGCAAAATTCACAGTTTTAAGGTAGTCGGATACCTTAAGTGTTTAAAAAAATTTGGTATGAATGTTAAAAAAGGGAGATAGTGTCCAAAATGTTGTACTCATCTTGAGCTGCTAAAAATAAGTCTTTAGTCCAATTTATAACTCCAACATAGCATTTATAAAATAAGTAAATTGTTTTATAAACATCTATTATATAATTAGCCCATTTTAGCCACAAAGCCATTAGTCATGATCTTGCTTCCCAATTCTTGAGAACAATACAATTAAAAGATAAAATAGTGAGGGCATTAGTCAATAAGCTCCTGTCCATATATTGCTCAGAATTATAAAGAGAACAGACTGAAGAGTCCTTAAGTCGAATTTTAAATAGATGAGCTTTCAAACAATCGTGCTTAACAAATTAATAATAATAATAATGCTTCGACTACAGGACGTGAAAAATCTGGAATAAGGGGCTTTGAACTAGTAAGACTCTCCGAGCCTTTCTCTAGGCTTCATTTGATAGGTAAGAGACACACTTCTTCTTAAATTCTAATTTAATTAAGAGTTTTACAGAATTAATAGTCATATGGCAATTAGTGGTTTGTAGAATAATCGTTTCTTCCCTTGCCAGGAAATTGGTTCTTTCATTTCTCTCGATACCACAATGAGCAGTAATCCACTATAAGACAGCTGAGTCAGCCAGAATGTTGAGAATCTTTCTTTCTACATTCACAAATTCGTCTGGAAGTGTAAAATTTATTGTTGGAGACAGCCTACAAAGCGTCTATGCTATCAAACAAAATAACAACCCAGAGGGAAAGTACTCATCTAAGCGCTTATTTGATTAAGAGCTATAAATATAGCCTCGTCATCAAAATTGGTAGTATCTCTTCCCATTGCCTTATAGAATGCAAAATGGTTAGTATATATTCCAGCTCTTCAGTACCTCGCTCAATAATATATCTCTCGGTATAAACATGGGTCCAGAGGTTACTGGATGTCTCAATTTTAAAAGTGATGGCTCTGCTTTGGGCACTAGGCATTTCACTTTTATCAATTTTCTCGTCAAGTTCAAGATATACACAGAAGTCACCATATTCAAGAGGATACAAAGGCACATTCTCTCTCTCATTACATTTATTCCCCGAACAAGGCCTACTGATAATTGGTAATCAATTTGATTAAAACCCACTTGTGTGCCTATGAATTTCTATCATTGTTAAAATTGTAATTTGTTCAATATCTATTATTTGGAAACCTGCAAGGAGTTTTGGATACAAAACAGCATCATTCTTACGAAAGTCATGCATATTGGGTAACGCTTCCATAGCCACCATGGGGGTAGATGTTACTGCGCTTGTTATTAGGCGAAGAGATTGGGTTGGTTATTTTGCCAAAACGTCGACTGTACTTATGGAAGCAATCACCAAAATTTGATTACAGTAATAAAATAATGGATGAATGTAAATTTTATATGCATTTATTAAAATTTCTCTGTTACACCCCTATTGCCAACCTGCTAGCCGTTTCAAATTTGGATGTTTCCTTTCATTTTTTAAAGAACGTGTTCATTCCAATTCAGGCATAAATAAAGTTTGCCTCTCAAATAGGTAACGTTATTACTAACAGAGATTACTTCATCACGATACAGAAGTTGGGGTAAAAAGTACTGTCTATTCAAGGTAAGAAATCAGAAATTAATTTTTTCTAGTTTTAAAATTATGTTATTATTAATGCACCAATCTCCCCAAGGTAACATTGAGGCTGACATTCATTCTTTGTTGTTGATTCTTTGGGACACAGATCCAAAAAACTAGATCGTATGCGAACAGTGTAGTCTTAACTGCAGGGTCAGACATAAGAATATTTGGCAAATCATTTATATAAGTATTAAATAATAAGAGGCTCATTACAGCGCCCTGAGGGAGATAAGCTTTTGTCTGTTTAAAAAGGGAAATGATCTGGCCGTAGCGAACCCTAACGAATTTTTCGTTGATAAAATTTTTGATCTAGGCCAGCATTTTGCTCTCTTCATCAAGGGAGTGGAATTTTTCAATAAGCTTTAAGTGACAAACTCTGATATAGGTGGATTTTAAGTCCACAAAAACTGTCAGGGTAGACTTACGTTTATCTAAGGAATGCTTTACGTCTTAGCAAAAGTAGATAACTTATTGAGATGTACAGTTATAAGTTCTAAAATCAGCCAACGCAAGAGATAATAAATTATAACACTCCAAAAACCTTTTCAGTCTTAATGTAATCCTGCGCTCCATTACCTTAGACAAGAAAATTGTCAAATAAAAAGGTCTGTAACTGTTAATTTGATCACAAAGTTTATTCTAACTGTCACTAAGTTATATAAATGTTATAATCAGGTTTAATAATCTAAATGTAAATGGAATTTACCGTCTAAACAAAAACCATATTATATTTACCTTAAAACTGATTGAAGACAATTTAACTTAAATCATGGAATTATTTATATATTTTTGTAGCAATTAAATCGAAAAGTTTCATGATCTGTTTATTCATTAAGTTGGACAAGAGTATAAACTGAAATATCTTAGTCGTTCAATAATCAACAGCTTTCAAGGAGGTGTTCCTGTTTTGATTGCTGTCAACTTGACACTCACTTAAGTCCTATTTTCTTCTTGACAGCTTTTTTGCAACAACAGCAAGAAAAAATCGTTTACCCTGATATACTTTGAAAGTTTACTCTATATACTTCACACTAAAATGCTTTTTGATTGACGTAAATACTCCTAAATTTCCCCCCTTTTTTTTGTTTGACATCTGACAAACCGAAAAACTTTATTCCCAATACTTATCTTCTTTCCGACTGAACTTTACAAACTGCTTCCGGCGTCCAGCTTAGATGTATAAATCCGGGAAGCTAAAAAGTGTTTGGGAAAAAATAGAAAGTTTTTTTATTGCAAATATATTTAACAAAATGTACCTGATCGAAGTAACATCCCCAAGCCAAATTTTTATAATGAAAACAATACATAATACTTTATGCCAAATATGTCTTATAACATTGACCAGAAACGATTGAAAATCAAAGTGGTTTTTTTTCTCTATACAAATATAAACATGATGCCAGAAAAAATTTTTAAAGAAGAAATGTATATAAAGTAAAAATTTATCTGCTTCTTCAGATAATATTACGAACAAAGATAAAAATATTTACCTTATTAGTAACTTTTTGCATAAAACTTTATTGTTAAAAAATTTAATTGTCATTTATCCATTCTAATTTAGTTCATAATACTCCTTCACATACATATATATGTGTAATGATTCATTTAAATTTTCTCTCGAGTGATTTTAACTCAAAATGGTCTTAAACACTCTAAGATTTCGTGTGATTACTAATTTTTAGTTTACTCATCTAACGGGTAATAAGCACATCTTTGTCTCCCCCCTCCCCCCAAAAGTTAAATGTTACGTTGAACTGAAAAAAAAAACGTTTTTAAAACATTTTACATCACGCACGTATTAGGACAAATCAGTAAAGATTTACCGGAAATCATATGGTTCTAATAGCTTTTAGTTGCTAAAAACTAAACATACTGACCAAATGACTTGTCACCTCATCTAATATTTGATGCTTTATACAGAGCATTAGCTCGTCGTGGCGAGTGAGAGAATATTAACGTCGCACTGATCAGCAACACGAGGGCTTTTGGCGACGGTCCGCGTAATTTTGAACCATGGTCAAGTGACGCGGACGACACCTGAGCTGGCATCCCCTCTCCTAACTACCACACCACACAACGGGAGGAAGCTCGTCTTGGCAATCATGTAATAAGCTTTACATGTCTTTACAGTAAATTCAGATCATGCTTTAAGAAGTAATATTTCTAGTTCCTTGACATTTGTGAGCAAGATATTCGACTCTCTTAAATTCCTTTTCCAGTTCATTTCACAAATTTTGATTACACTAATATCAGGACATTTTGATGGTCATTTTGGATGATAAGATACACCATGGTTATGTTTATACCAGGTCTGTACATTTTGGAGTTTTTTTAATGCTACGGGGAGTAGCATTGTCGTGCTGATATATTCCTTCAACATCTGGAAACCAATCCTCCATTAAAAATTTAACATTTTCCTAGATAAGAAAAGTATTTATTTCCAATTCTGTGACTCTTTCTTTTCCGGGTGCGGGCTACTTCTAATTTTTTCAAGGAGTTGTGGTCCACCTGGTGTCAGTGGTGCACATAAGGCCGGGGGAGGGGTCCACGGATCCGGACCCTCCCTCATAAACCTTCATTTTTTTCCGATTCATTGTAGTCCCATGTATATAGTATGTAAAATACAATTAAGTATTTGATATTAATACTTTTTTATTTATTAATGTTAATTATTTATTCAGTAATTTATTTTTTGCTGTTTTTTGTTCCCGACAATCGACGAAATAATAAAAAAAAATGTTTGGTTGCGTATTGGGTATGATACAAGAATGGTAGACCTTCAACCTTCGACCCCATTCCCTTTAAAAATTCTTGTGTACGCTACTGCCCAATGCCGTAGGTGTGGTGAGGTAAGGAAAAGGTTATTATTATAACTTAATAATAAGAACGGAATATGTATACTCTCTTATACCTACAGAATTAAAATAAAAAAAGCAACAGATTTAAAACCGCATTTAAAGCAAAACGCAAGACGCAAACTTAATAATAATAGTTCCAAATATATAATTATATCAAATGATACATTTATTATGAAACAATTCAAAATACATTAAAAAAAAACATTTTTATATAAAGTTAGTTTTTGTTTTTATAGTAGAGGAGGCAAATCTGCGTACTGTCAGTAAATCTTGAATTTTTCGTATATAATTACTAACTGATAAAATTTTTAGGTGGTCACCCCAAAATATCTTGGTGGTCCACCGGTCGATAGCGATCGACGTAATGCTTTATAATGATAAGGGAACAGAATACTTTTTAACCACAAACCCTCCCCAGATAATTAATCTTTTACCTCTAGTCTGCACGAATTGCATGAAGAGCTTCATGTTATTTCCCACGAATTCTTTGTATGTCATTATTTATAAAAAGTGTAAAAGGGCTCTCATTGGTCCATACAACTTTTTTCAAATTTCTACGTCCCAGATTTTCTATTTTTTCGGCCAAGTATAACGATATCATCGATTTAAAACTAACAAATAATGTTTCTTTGTTGGTTATAGATATTTAAGCCCAAGAAATTTAAGCTCACTTCGTATTTTTTTGTGAGTGATCTTTGTTTCCGCGTTTAAATGGAACTTCTTTGTAATTTGTAGAGTTGTAAATCGTCTGGTTTCTCTATTTTCTTCACAATCTATTTCAATTTCCTCTCATCACGTTTTGACATTTTCTTGGGTCAATGTCCCTTAGATGATGAATATTTTGAATTACCTTAAGTTAAATATGCTTTATATATCTTTTTTACGCTTCTGTGTGACATTCTGTTTTGAAATTTCAGATACTTTCACGCCATTTTGTAGCGTAAATGATTTGCTCTCTTTTAAAGTAACTAAAAAAAATTCTTGATATCATCATAAAACAAAAAACAATTAATTTTATAAACTTAAAACAATCTTAACTTTAAATAATAGAGTCGATTACTTTGACAAGTATATTTTTTAAGATATTAATTAGTATTTTCTGTATTTGCAATTTAAGGATGAATAAAAATAAGTGGAAGGTGACAAGTCATTTGGTCACTATATTTATAAATGGTGGAGATCTTGGGAGTGAACAAACAATACTTTTGTAAAACGTTCTAGATGTCTGTATGCATTTGTTTGGCTGTGTTTCGTAGCTTTGTTTCATGCTTGTGTATAATAAATGTACATCTAAAAATACTAAGTCTCATCATCCTTTCCATAACTCCCACAACTAGAAATAAGATCATCTTAATTCCGATATGCATTTAGCCGTAGTCCGAAAGTTTTATATATATGTATACATTTTACATATACACAAGTAGATTATATATTCTGACCATCTGTAAATCTATCATAAAATATAAAACAACGTCCCGACAGGTAAAATATACACTGCTTCAACATAAAGCAAGATTTTAAAATAGAATTAAAAAAAGTATCAATTTTCAGAATTAAAAATAGAAATATTGTAAAGAATTAGAAGTAGAACGTACTCCCCCCAACCCCCAAATCGCGGCTGCACAGGATTCTAGGGGGGGGGGCAAAGATTGAGTGATGCCAAGTACGGCTTTGGGCTCACAACTTGACTTTCCAGGGGGTCCTAATACTCTCTCTTACGCCTGTAAACAAAATAATTAAATTATTTTAGATATTAGCTTATTATGTAGTTAAATTTTTTTTATAGATATGAGTTTATTAAATAAACATTTCAATTACATAAAGTTAGAAAATATTCTTAATTTATGGATCTCTTTACAAGCAGTTTTGACATTATAACTCAGATAATTTACTTGACAACATTCATGATTTGATTGTGTAGAACTCTCTCTTTTTATGTTAAAATTTATCCACAACTTTAGAAAAGGCTGCATAGAAAGTACGACTCATTAAAATAGAATTATATAGATTAATTAATATTAATACTTCTTTAGATTCAGATTATCTAAAGTAATACGTAATTATAATAAACAGGAGGAATGGAAGATGATTCTAGATATTTTCAGAATTACCCTCATTACGGTAGAAACTGATACAGAATAATTAAACTTTGTACAAAAGGTATATGAATATATCTTGTTGCTGCCCAGAAACAAAATCTAGCTCGTATAACTTCTGGCTAATTTTCTGATCTAGGAATATTCATTTTGGAACATTCTAGGAACATTCATTATATCTAACTGAAGTTGATTATTTGACCACGAGAAATATATTCGTTATTTGAAAAATTTGTTGATCATACTGAACTCTAAAGTAATCGACCGTAATTCTGAACATTTAATTATCTGATTGATAAAGAAAGAGTTCCATATAAAGCCCAAAATTTTCTCAGTGTCCCTTAAATTGATTAGGTTATTTCACGTTTATGGTTATTTAGCGTTATTACAATCCTAAGAAGGTTTTACCTGAATAATTTGTCATACATTTTGAAAGTAAAATCAATGCAAATATCCATCTTACTTGTTAAATTTTAAAGATTAAGGTATCCGACTATTTGCGACAATTTTTTAAAAAAATACAGATGTGGGGATTTTTTTTTGTTTTTGTTTTTAGGTTTGCTTAGTAAATTTTAGAAAAATGTGCCAAAATTATGAAGAGAAAAGAAATTATTATCAATTAAGTGGGAAAAAATGAGTAAAAATTTACAAAAAATAACATAAACACAGCCCATTCTGTTCTAAAAGTTTATGAACAAATTTTCAATTTTGCAATTTAAAATTTGTGTTGTTATGTTATTTATTTTAAATGATCTTCAGGATCAGAGATATTTTAGTTTTTACAAAAACTAGAGTGCTTTATCTTAGTTATTATACGAAATTGCTTAAAATTACAGAGATTATATTAACATAAAAGACTGTAAATTTTGTAATAAAACAGTGCTTGATAAATCTGAAGGTTTAAACATTTCTACTATTACACAGAACATACACAAAAATTTCAGTTAATTATTTTTAAAACTTTTTTAGCAATCGCTGGCCCCGTTCGAGCATTTTAAAAAACATTTCGAGTAAAACGCGTTTTAAAGTATGACAACTTGCTTAAAGTAATCACATCTGCTTTTACAAAAGCATTTGTAGTTTTTGTTCTAGTTAACGGAAAATAATAAACTTAGTATTTTTATAAGGCTATTAAAATGTTTTATAAAATAAAATCATAATAAAATTTGTCAAATTTTGGCAAAATTCCCATTTTTAGGGTAGTCGGATACCTTAAGCCGTCAATAAATTTTACACAGAAAAATTCAATACGAAATGTATATATATTTTAAATAGATTTTTCATATTAATGGATAGTTATAGTTTGATATGCTTAGATACAAAATTTCAAAATTCTTAAATTGGTTAAAATTTCAAGATTTTACTTTTTCAGTTAATTAAATATTCAACTTTTAAACTTTGTAGTTGTTGTATGTTAGTTTCTAATGAAAAATAATTTTTTTGTTTGTATGTCGCAACAA
>BMAO01030855.1:0-16467 GCA_019973975.1 Trichonephila clavata
TGTAATGCGTATAAATAAAAATTTATTTTCAAGAAATGTTTTTTTAAAAATGTAATCGAATTCTTTTTATACGAAACTTAAATAATTACAGTAAACAAAAGCCTAACCCTAAGAAAAGAATTTTTAAGCAAAACATATAATTTGCGTAAAAATCAATTACTGTGAATTCTACTGTGTGATAATTTGATGTTTTGATTTTATTTTAATCAAGAAAAGTCGTCTTCTGCCTTAAGAAATACACAAGAAAAAATCTGTCGGTGGTATCATTACTTAAAACAATTTTAATCAACATGCTGCTACTAATTGAATTTCATTCTAAAAAAAATTATATTCAAAGACGAAAAAAAAAAAAGAAATGTAAATGCAACACAAAAAACTGTCTAGGGATTTCCAAAGAAAGAAAGTTACGGATAAGAGAGTTTAAATATAAAATTTTAATGAAATCGCATTAAATAAACCCAAATCATTCTTTTTTTTAATTATATTTTTAAATGTTTAACATTTATGCAACGTAGAGAGGTTTTTAGGTAATTTCTTTTTTCCTTTTAATACTCAGATTAATATTAATGGTGTTTAAACACCGATGTTGAGGTTTTATGTTTCTAAATAATGTCTGAAGATTTCGTATCACGCGTTATTTAATACAGAAAACATGCAATTCTTAGAAGATATAGTTCTACTAATTAAAAATCAAAAAGCATTTATATTGTCGCTCCTTACGTTTTATAATATATATATATTCTCTTAAAAATATTACGATATCAAATGCAACAAACATACAGGGCGGAAGTGCCGCGTGTTGAGGCACAAAGAGAAAAAAATAACACATTATGGAAACATAAATGTTAATAAGAAGCATACTGAATGAGTGATTCCGTAGAGCAAATGTTAAAACAGTTTTAAAAATTGCATCCACCAACCGTCATGCATGTTTTCCAACCTTTATGGTGTGATTGGCTGACAATAATGGCAAAGTTGAAAGTAGCAAAGTGGTATACCAGTGATCTGCTACACCAAAATCGATATTTATCTTTGTGTGTGATTTACTAAAAGCAGAAAGGCAGACATGCATCTAATGTATGATGCTGCTAATGGTAAAGGCAAATCAGCGTTACGGCTGTATCAGGAACGCTTTCCAAGTACACACATGCTGAACAATAGAATGGTTTCTGTTCATATGGACAGCTGAGTTAAAATAGTTTTATTACCAGTGCTGATGGAGGGGTAGATTGAGGACTGTATGACAAATACATCAGAAGAAGTCATTTTGTACATGTGGATGAAACAAACAGCCCGGGTACAAGGGCTGTAGTATGTCGTCTACATGCCAGTTAACCAATCGTTTGGAGAGTTTTGCTGTTGGACTGTTGGTGAATACAATTTCGAAAACTCATTTAACATTTTTTGTACGGAATCCTCCGTTAAATATGCTGCTAATGAACAGTATGTTTCCGTTAATGTGATATTTTTCTGTTTGTGTCTCACAATGCGGCACTTCCGCCCTCATATTTCTATATAAAATGTATTTGTTTTACTGAGCTCTACCACCCCTCAAAATTTGTAGCATGATTTTAGACTACCTCTGTATATATACATGTAACATTTCGATAGTTTTGCTTAAACATTATTTCTTTATGGATGATATGAAAATGTTGAATATTATTTTCTTGAAAAAAAAGGATAGTTTTATCATAAACACTATTAATTATAATTAAACGCCAATGAGAATAAATGCTCTTACTAAGTTAACTTTGCAAACAATGCCCAGTGCCAAATTTTTTTTGTGTTCACTATATGCAATTCAACACACAACTGCACTTCCTAGCATACGTTAGCACCGGAACTATGCGAATGCAATGATTGAAAATCTGTTGTGTAATGGACGCCATGTGAGAATTCCGGTCTATAGTGTTGTATAAAGTGAATGCGGTATCGGATAGTGGTCGATATTTTTTCAGTTATATGATGCATTTCAAAATATAAAGCGGCAACTAATTGGTAGAACCAAGGAAGCTCACACAAATGCACACACCCACACAAAATAACATATCAAAAGTTTACAGCTTTTTAATCATTGCATCAGTGAATTGACAGTTTGGTCAAATTTGACCATGAACAAATATTGCATCCGAAGACCATTTCTGTCAGAGATTGCCATTCATAGATTGTCATTCATAGAGATTGAAATATAGAGAAGCTGGCAACAAGGAAAGATAGCTACCGATCAGGTATTAGTATATATTGATAGCACGTTTCGGGCATTAAATAGTTGAAGATATTTAAGAGGCAAAAGGCCACCATAGCTAAATTGTAACTCAAATATTATAATAGTGGATTGATCCCATAAAAAGAGGATGAATTTAATAGAAGTCTTCTCACACAATTAGTGTCTCTCTTAGTTAAATCTCCTATTGATCTTATTCCAGTGCTTCTCAAACTTTCAGTATTGGCGACTCAATTATTCAATCAAAATTTAGAGCTAGGAAAATCGGAGACTGGAATTTTTGTTTTATCTGAAGAAACTCCGGCCACGCGCGAGTTTAATGCTGTGCCTCTTTGGTGATTGCGGGTACCATGCATTTTGTGTCTTGGATTCAACAATAATTAAATAGCATTAACTAAATCCTGACTTTTGCTTTACTTTTACAACAAGAAAATGAAAGAGATCCCAGACACATCTAGTTTATTTGTTATTGAGGCAGGTCAGCCCATAAATTTAAAAATAACGATCAATATATATAAAAATAGAGAGAAAAAAAAGAGGTCTAAGAAACTGTATTTAATTAAATCGTCTGTTTTGTTCTAATTTGTTTTTTTTAAAGTATTTCAAAACTATCTAAGATATTTATAATGATAATGAGGTAAAAATCAATTCACATTTGTATATATGAATTCTTTATAATTGCTCTACTTCTGTAGTATATGTTATTTTAATGACATTTATTTTACAGCGCCAATTACAAGTCTTTAAAATAAAAGAAAAGTAAAGCTTTCAAAATACAGAAAGATTTTTTTTAAAAAAAATACAGCACAATTAAGAATGGATTGTTTGCATTCAAATTTAATTGAATAAAATATAAAAATAAACAGGGGTTTTTTATTTCGGTGCTAAAATTAATCTTGCTCTGGACATTTGTTTGAGAAAATAATAGAGAATCGAAGCATGACTTTGAAAAGAAAAAATCATCTATTCCAACCCCTATTATGAAAAATCTTTTTATAAGAATTGATTGTCTTGGACCGAAATTATTTTGATAATATTTTTTTCATTCTTGATTCATAATTATAGAACTAGTATTTCGTGTTTAGTTTTCTTCTTTCGAAAATAATTATTTTCAATTTGAAGCGTTTTGATGCTTAAAACGGGAAAATAAGGGGAAAAAAAACATTTCCACAAAAGGATTTAATTAAAATATCAATATCTTTTGAAAGAGGGGTGAACATATAAAATATACAATTTTCCTTCTTAACATTTTTTCTGTACAAATACCTTTGTTGTAACAGTATTTAATAAATATAAAATTTGTTTAAGTTTGGCCTCTCTGCACCGCTGACCATTAAAACTGCAACACCTGCCAACTCTGACCGATAAAACAGACTTTCTCCGGTTTGGCATGGAAGAAAAAATAGCCATTCAATTTGTTACTTCAAGTCTTTGCCACACTTCACCAAAAAAATAGTCTTGAGAGGTGACGGGTCAGTCTCTCCGTAAACCATAACCAGATGTTTTCAATGGGTGATAGGACTGGAGACTGTGCAGGCCATGGAAACAATGTAACCCTTTGTGTATCAAGGAATGTTAGAATACGACGTGCGACAAGAGGCCTTGCATTATCTAGTTGGGAGATGGAGTTTGACAGATCTTGAAGATAGGGCGTTCAAATTGCCGTCCATCTGAACTAGACATGCATGTTGAGTACTCAATGCCTTCCCAAACCGTCAAACTACATGAAAAGTCTCTGCGCGCATATCGAATGCAAGCAAGTGCGATCTCCTCGGAGCTCTCAGACACGCACACGGATATCAGAATACTGCACGCAGAACCGGGATTCGTCTGAAAAATGGCATTGTGTCACTCCTGTATTCATTATGCTTTGTCTTTAGGAGAGCCAAAGTCACCGTTCTCTGTATACTGACTTGTCAAGAGAATCAAAAGCAATGGTTACCTTTCTAACATTTAGCACTGCTACAAACGTCGTTGCACCAACCGAGTGGATATTGGACGTGAGGCAAACAAGTCCATTTTCTGAGTAATGTTTCTTGATGTGGTTGCATTGTTTGGCAATGCCGATCTTAGAGCATTTGTCTTCTCAAAAGCATGATTGTGCTGGATTTCCACCAGAGAGAAGGACGGTATTATGGAATGATTATCCACACTCTCGACAGTCAACATCCCTGCTCTATTGAATTTGCTTTATTTGCTTTTAAGCATTCTTTTTGACGCATAACACGAAATTCTGAGCAAACTTTGATTTTATAAAGCGTTTCCCGAATGATAAGTCCACTGCATAACTTTCCTTTTATACAGTGCTTAGACTTCTTCCCCCCCCCCTAGCATTGTCTAAATGCCCTGAAATACTGATTATTTGCATATATCAAACTCTTCTTCCTTCCATGTGATTCTGACGTTCCTCATATCATTCCTTTCCGCAATTCCTGCAATTTTAACTGTCAGCAGTTTAGAAATATGCAGAACAAATCAAAATTATTATGACGATACATTACTTTACTTGTAAGCACCGTACAAATAATGAATAGCTGAAGGTGATGCTAACCCGATTTAAAGTATTTTAAATGTCGCGAAAGTAGGTTATTTTGGAAAAAGGCAATCGTGGTTTTGATAGGTACGGTGGGCGATTTACTGGCAAAAAGGGACGGTCACTGTTTTTTGATTGCAGTATTTTCGTATAGTGCATGATCTGTGTAATATTCATGTGTTTACATTTTTTTTCTGTCGTCAGTGAGACAAGAGTTCTTTTTTCCAAATCCTTAGTAATCAAAAAGAGGCAGGTCGATCATGCACATCCAAAGCAGCTTACTAACAATAATATTAAAAATAACTTGATGTTTTTTTATCTGTGTGATGGCTATAAAATCAAAGAATTTACAGCATATGCTCTTTAGTGTAACAATTCAGTAGTGTCCATAAAGAAATTTTCTTTTTTCCCAATAAATTCTTTAAACTATAATCACGATCATTTGTCCGTGAGTTGTTTTTCAAGTTGTCTTTTTAATACAGGAGTAGGTCATTAAGTAAGTCACAAAGACGTAGTAACAGATATCTTCAAATAATACTAATACAACTTTATGATATTCCATTCATATTGAGTAGGTAGCATTCACACGCATACATAATGCAGTTTCAAAAATGGCAATGGTGCTGAATGATTGTACGATAGAAGAGCAGTTTTCTTGTGCTTCGATTTCTTTGGGCGACAGGAAATGAATTAAAAAGCATTCAGAAAGAAGTGTCACCTGTTTATGGTGTGAAGTGTTTATCAACGTGAAACAGTGTACAGTTAGGTGAAGAAATTTTCGCAAGGCATTTCCGAAATTGTTAACGAAGATCGAATCGACCGTCCAGTTTTGATAACGACAAAATCAACTGGTCAACATGTGGAAGATTGATTTGGGCTGATCGAAGAGTGACAGTTGAAAGAATTGCAACGGCAATTGGATGTTTGATGTCTTAACATACAGCGTGATGCATAATAAAATTTCCGAAAAGTGTGCGCTGGTAGGGTCCCCGACTATACTGATCGAGAAACACAAAGAATAATCGAATTAGCCTTGGCTTTCACGATTTGTTCCATAGAAAAAAAAATTTTGGAGGCAAACAATTTGCGTGTGACGACAATGTTCAACATAATCCTACTGTATATGACATAGCAGCTCAAAGAATTTTATGCAACTGGAATCGAGGCTATGATAAAACGACGGATAAGTGCATCAACGTTGCTGGGGATTAACTGGAACAATAAAAATTGTTTCTAGGTAATTATTATGTTAAATTATTTTTTATAAACTTTTGACTTACTTAATGACTTTTCCTCCTATATGGAGGAATGTATGAGAAAAATAATGAAACGTTATTAGAAATATACAAAAAAGGATTATTGAATCAAAGATACCTAACACTGTTTAGTTAATCCTGATACCCAGATGGTGGCGGTGATACGTCTCAGAAAGCATTCTACAGCACGTTCGAAACCTTAGAAAGAAAGCTGTACAGAACCCTATAACGTAGACAACATTTCACAGATCATGAAGGAAACATGAAATTGAATCAGAAGGTTGAAATCTTTCTCCCTCTCATTCTGCATAACACTCAAATGTGCTAGAACAGACTAATGTAACTTATCTAGATGGCCATGGAAGCGTAGCCATGTCTGCAAGAGTGTCATCGAACTATTTAAATAAAAATTGATTAAGATTGCTTTACAGACTGACTTGCTGAAGTATGGGTCTTCAGTGACAATGCTGAAGAGGCCAAACGTACGTATGAGTATCAAATTCAATCCATGAAAAGATCCAGATGAAGAATACCACCCCTACAAGTTGTGAAAAATTAGCTGGAAGAATATTAATAGCTCATACCTTATGCATCGATGTACAACTACGTGAATGTGGTCTCATCAGTCCTGGAAACATTTTGCACTACTCTGAAGTCTAATGATAATGACAGTCGACCCTCTATATTACGAATATTTCTATTTATAGCGAACTTTTTCCGGTAGCCAAGAAAATTTAAGATTTTCTTCGTAAAAAAAATCTTCCAATAGCGAGTGCAATTTCTAAATAAACGAGCTTTATCTTCTGTGATTCATTTTTTTTTCTGATTATTTTTGTCGTATTTTCTGAACACATCAAGTTATTCTCCCTTTTAAATACGCATGTTAGTTAAATAAACTTGAAGGTTTTATAGGTGTCTAACTCGCTGACAGCAATAGAATTCTTGGCGTTTCATCCACGAAGTGCAATCTTTAACCCCCATTGTCCAGTTCACGAGAAAAAAATTGATATTCCCTTTCACCTCAGTGGCGTTGTCTCGCGTCCTTGTTCTAGTCTCCGTTCATTTTAGTATTGATCAGTCGTCCTGGCTATTTTGTTTCTTGTAACTCGAAAATGTCAAACGTAATCGAAGGAGCATTGATCAAAAATTTAAATTCTTCAGGAGTGGATAAATGCGTCAAGAAAAAGGATATTGCTTTATAATTTGGAATTACTCCAAACAGCTTATCAACTGTTATAAAAAAATCGAGATAAGTTACAAAATTATGATCCATCGAGTTATTGTTCAAAACATTTAAGGGCATGTGTCTATGAAAATTTAGACGCAGCAGTTTTTTGAAATGAATACACACAAAGGGAGGTAAAATGTTCTGGATCTTTCGAAAAAAAACATTTTCAACTTGCGAAGGCTTTGGGATACGACCAATTTCTAGGAAGCTATAGATGTCTAGAAAATTTTAAGAAATATATGGAAAAATACGTCTGAAGGGAGTTTTGGTGCATTGGAAGAATGCGAGCCATATATATTATGAAACAAAGCATTTTTTTCGAACCAAAAAAGCTCAAAACAAAAATTAACAGATTTTATACGCAATTAATTTTAAGGACACACGTGATAATGTATGTTTAGAATTTCTAGTCATAAAAAAAATATATGCTTAAAATTACTTCTATGCTTTAAATTAGAAAATATCCTTAAAATATATTCCTTTTTTTTTTTAATATACATTTTTTAATGTTGAAAATATGGTATATTTCCGCGACGTTCTTTTTACTTGGTTTTTCTTGCACATTTTTTCTTTTTTCTTATTTTTTTTAATGGGTAAGCTATACAAAATAAATAGTTTACGAAAAGGTTTGAGTAATTACTTTTTTTAATATATAGTTTTAATTAATTTAAAATTTATTGATGTTGTTTATAAAGAATATTGAATGATGAACCTCTATGTGTAACGAATTTTCCATATGACGGAATTTTTTTCAAGATTTAGTGACTGTTAAATATAGATCCAACTGTATATTGAGCGTTGGGATATGCTTTCAGCAGAGATACAAAAAGGACATGATGGCGTTTCCTATGTAGGAAAAAGATGATTCTGTATGGTGCAATATAATACTTTTATCTGGTAATACTTTTGTGCCCCAGTGTTACAAGATCGCGGGTTGTCTCTTTCTCTGTGACCTGTTTATCTGCAGTTACAATACGAGGCAGTTGATGATTGCCCTATATGTCTACATTCTCATAACCCTCAATGTTTCACCAGTTTTGAAATATAATAACGGATTTTCTCAAGATTCAATAGTCTACGAATGATCTCCAGAAGAATGCATAAGATCTAGGCACGAATGATCATGTGACCTATTTGTCTACTTTTACAGTGCCTTACGTATTTTTCCTAGTAACATCAGTTACTTTCTCATGCCATTTGCTACACATTTAAACTGTCAACCACCGTACTAAATTTATATGCCAGCTGTCTCAATTATTCTTCTATGCTTGCGCTAAGGAGAATTATATTGAAAGGCTTAACAGTAGTAAAATGTATAAATGCAATTTACATACACTCTCCGATTCAATAAGTGGTTATATTTAAAATTTTAAAATGAATATCACCAAATTTGCAAGCAACTAATAGCTCTAAAGTATTTAGTAATATTTCAATTTAACACACAAATTATTTGCCAGAAACTAGGATAACATGTTTTTTACTGAATTTAACCAAACAATGAATGCGTGAACGATTTCATCGATAGGCAGTGCCCTGCATGATACCAAAACAGGATTATATTCTTAACTTATGCAGGATTAATTAAAAATCCATTATATTTTTACTTTCAGAGTCACTTGAAGTTTTCCCCCACCAAGCTCATATTCATCTCAAATGCACAGGAAATTTTGAAACAAATGAAGTTTTTTTCCCCTCATTTATTTAAAATGTTACAACTCTTATTTGGTAAATTTTCGTGGCTGGCAAGACATAAGATCGTTTTATGTACAACTGACAGCATACATCCCACCATTATATTTCTATACCACTTATATAGTTATTGCAAAAACATTTATTTAGTATATGTCATTGAACTCAATATGCGATGAACAGCCTTCAGAATAATTTTTTAACCTTCACAGGGGGACAATTAATTTTGTTACAGAGAATAATAATCTCGTGTATAATTGTTCAAATACTTGTTGAATTCCTTGCCAAATTAATAGTATGCTGAACACTGTTATTTGCCAAAACTCATAAACGTCATTGATTGAACAATGTCTTGTGTTCAGATGTTTGGGGGGGGGGTTAAACTTTCCATTTTCCTCCCAAATTTTATGCAACCAGCAGATGGTGACAGCTTTTTATTTTGCTATCACTGTCTAACAACACGGACTCTGTTCAGCAAAAAACAAGATAAAGCATCACAGCCGTAAGTTAAGTCTTGTAACAATCCATTTCTTTACAAAAATATCCATATTCTACATGATATAGTAAAATTCAATACTCCTATCAGCTATGAATTTATATTTGAAGGCAAATGAATATTACAGACATTTCAAGTTCCCAGAAATAGAACCACTGAGCAACATTTGGTAATGATATCATAAGACTGAATTTTAATCCCATTTCTGACAAACGGATTCCAGTGCTTGAACCTTCTCTAAGCTTACCTTATAATCCCAGTGTTATCTCTGCAGGGTATAATATTAGTTTTCTATAGGTAAGGTAAGGCATAAAGTATGAAACAGAATCGGGATTTGTCAAGAATGCAGGAAATTGGATAGCAAGAAATGACGAGTAGATTTAAGTATCAGGCCAATTCTGAAATTTCCTCTGATATAATGAAAGAAGGATTTGGCTTAGTAATTATAGTTTGGTTTATATATGGAAGTCGGATCAAATAGAAATTTCTAATATTATCAAGGTTGGGTTAGTTTATTGGTTAGAAAGTAGGGTATCAAGCAACTGAAAACTTAGGAAGACATAATATTTGAATCAATAAAGAATAAGTCAGTCATTTGTATTTGCTGTAAATTGCAAGAATGTTATGAAAAGAATAGTATGTGCTTATGACCACACGAAAGAAGTAAAAATTCGGAACTTTCCATTTAAAAATTTTTATGTATTTACAAATAATTAAATACATCAAATAAGTTATATATATATATATATATATGTATGTACAAAAAAATAAAATAAATCTAAGGCCCCCCCCCGATGACTTAGAAATAACGTGCCCTCTTTGTATGCCCAAGGTTGAGGGTTCAACCCTGCTGTAGTCCATCGATTTTCTAGATGCGAAAATCGTAGGCATGCATGCCATATGATGAGGTGTCATGTGAAAGATCCTTTATCAGTTCTGCTCTAGTACTCAAGGCAAAATTAAATCATGGCAATATTTAGTATCTGACGAGTGACCACACGATCTGACGAGTCACTGCAATTGTATAAAAGTTCAAACGTCCCAATTTGATAGCGAACACCATCGCAAGATAGCTCCACTAATGAAATTGCTTCCATTATTGGGGTACTTGCCGTGTCAGCAAAGACGTGTTCGTCAATATGCAGCCCACATTGCAGGAAAAATAATGGATTAGTGTGGAATTGTTCAATGAATTAAAAACAAAGCGATATTAACATTTTCATATAAATATTTTTTTCATACCGTTCATAGAAAGTGATATCAGTTACATAATATACAATAACATATATAAAGTAATTATATTCTAAGAATGGAATAATATATTTATGGCAGCTGAAATGTGTTATAAATACTGAAGATTCAAATTTATTAAAATACCTAAAATAACACTGGGATGATGAAATTGTCAATCCGTAAACGTGATTGATTACGACTGGAGATGCGTATACATGATCCAGTGCCTCACCGACCCGAGCGGGGTTGATGTCGAGTGGAACCGAGTAAACCCAATCAGCGTAACTGATCCAAACGTGGCAATTAACTTTCGTTCACTCCTCAGCAAACATACGCTGAAAGATGATTTCACTTCAGAAAGAATTGAAAAAAAAAGAGTATTTTACTTTAAATTTGTCTTTGGTTAACAAGGGTGTAACAACACTTTTCCAGATAAAAATTTTCATCACTACTATTATATTGCAATTATATAGTCCTAAAGAGAACAGTATATTGTATTATAAGGATTAATTTAAGTCAGTAAATATTTTCCAGAACAAAAAATACTTCCAATCTGTAATATCATAAAGCTAAATCGATAGATATTTAACTTTCCCTTTCTGAAAGTATATTAAAAATGCTGTATTAGAAGGGGGAATCCCCCTCCTTTTTAAATGTTTTTTTACAAATATGAGACCTCATCCGAGACAGAAGTATAAGATTGTTTAAACTGATTTAAAGAACTCTGTGAATAAAATAAAAAGTAACGTAGTTAGTAATGAACATTTCCAATACTTTAGTTTTGCCGAAAATTAAGTTTTGCAGACTTACTTTTGTGAAGATAATCGCTGTCGCGACGACAAATTAAGAGACTTTTTTTACTCACTTCCTATTTTTACTGCCAAACACTCATAATAGAACGGAAAGCAAAACACATTTTTTGCGAACCTACGACAAAAGATGAGACTAATTTTAAGTGGTAAAAAGTTATGTGCGAGCTTGAATTCAGATTTAACAAACAAAAGTAAATAAATAAATAATATGAATGTTACAACTATCAAACTCCTTACAATTTTATCATATAATTAACCATATAATTTAAAAATATCAGTTACCAATACTATAAAGAGTTAAGAAATATGTCCTCAAAAAACATTTTACCAATTATATGAATAGATTAAAGAAATATGTTTTGTACTACAAAAATAATTTACCATAAAATTATGCTCAGAGAGTTTTATAAACGTCACACGAACAAACAACATAAGGTCTATTGGCGATTGACCTTTGCTAGGAATTCCCATCACAGAGCTGAAAAATCGGCTTACTTTGTAGATTGGATGACACCGTTTCTCTCTATGCACACGTGCATCCCTAAATATTGCGGGGTTTTGTCATTTGACATCATCCTGGGAAGCTTTGACCGTGAGAAAACCCAACAGCTGAACACCTGCGAGCCAAAATCTTAAAGTGTAATTCTAAATGTCAGGACCCCCCCACACACACACCGAAGGGAATTGTTGTGTGTTGCTTCCTCCCTCACAAATAAGATATTCTGAACCCTAATGAAGTACTCAATATTATGAATAACTTCAATGTTAACAACTATGATGAAAATAATCCAAACATATAATTTCCTAACTCTCAAGCTACCAGGCTCGAGTGACAATGACAACATCTGAGCTGATATTTCACTTCTCTAACTACCACACCAACGAGAGAACATTGAGCGTCGACAGATGTAACGCACATGGGCCACGTCTACATGGCTAGTCTTCAGTGGAACCAGGCTCGGACTTTTGACACGCCTGCCTCGTTCTCGTGACCATAACCACTAGACTACCACAGCCACAAAATCATGAATTAATTTCTCTCTGTCTTCCTCTAAAGAGCAACTATTTTATAACCTTCGTCATTGATGTATTTAAGGCAATACATTACCCTTTTGTTTATGTACATTATATATATATATATAAAGAAAGAGGCAGTAGGAGTAGGAAGACATAGTAAAAATAACACGTATTTTACTTTCAGATTATATTTATTCTGAGGGTAAAAAGTCAGTTTATTCAGCCAAATCTTTTCACAAGTTTTAAGGAGACTTGGTACGATTAAACTAGACATTTTTAATCTAAGGATTTTCAAAATCTTTTGGTTGCCTCCTATGTGTGTACACAATGTAAAACAGATTTCGTGCTTAAAATATCATAAATTTAGCCATTTAATTTTTTAAGGGAAAAAAAGATTTAACTTCTGATTTTAAAATGCTACTCCTACAAAAATTTACATATACCCATGTAGTTTTATTTACAAGTGCGTTAAACTATGTATAACAAATGTCGATATAGGTTTTGCGATAACACGATTGGTATTCGTACAATATTTCTTCCTATGAATGATTATTGAAAAATCTTTAAAAAAGTATAAATTCTGAGTTTATTTATTTTTTAAAAACAAATATTGCTTGGATTCAAAAATGCATACCAACTGTAAAAAAAAATAATAAAATATTAGGCACACTAGAAAAAAAGTCTGAGAATTTTAAATGAAGACAAACTAGTTATTTTATCTTTCTGAGACACTCTACTACTATCAGACACTCTACTCACAGGTTCAAGTCCTCCTTTTATTATCGCTCTTTGATAGAGCAGATACAAAGTTATATAAAACAAGACACACCCTCATACAACAAGTTTTTACACTACTACTAACTAACTAACCTACCAACTGTCCAACAGAAACTTACTTACTGGTTTTGGCACAGCTCTCTCAACCAGTTACTACGCAATTCCTTCGGTTACAGTTATAAAACACAATATGTGTTACAACTTCTTTAAATGTTGTTCAAGAAAGTTTCTCAATGGCTTAAGGTAGGTGAACACGTTGAAATGACCAAACACATGCACGCACAGCGCGCACACACACACACATATATACATATATATACGAAGGCTGTTCAAAAAGTATCGATACTGAATTTATTCTATTTATTCGAGAAAACCCCCAGCGGAGGGACTGTGCGCATCATGCACGCGCATATTTCACCTTGTCTCACAAAATTCGGCAGGTCTGTACAGCGCGCCGTTCAGTCACACTGACTTCTTTCACGTGGAGTGTTTGCCTGCGTTCGTCGAAAAAGGGAAATGTGTGAAAACACGGATTAGCGAATCTGTATCAAGTTTTGCTTTAAGCTCCGTAAAATGGGCACCAAAACCTACGAGATGATGAAAACAACATTTGGAGATGAGGCAATGAGTCGTGCTCGGGTTTTCGAGTGGTTCCGGCGATTCAAGGAGGGTCCTCAATCAGTGAACAGTGATCCCCAATCTGGACGCCATCCACCTCTCGCAATGAGGACAAGATTGCACAAGTGAAGGCTGTGGTGCTGATTTTTCCTCTTTCCCAAAATCAAGAACACCTTAAAAGGACACCGGTTTCAGGACATTGAAACCATAAAACAGAATTCGACACAGCAGCTTCAGGCCATCCCAAAGTCTGAGTTCCAGAAATGTTTCAAGGACTGGAAACATCGTTGGGCCAAGTGTGTTACTGCCAATGGAGCATATTTCGAAGGAGATTGACTCAAAACCTGTTTATGTATGTATGTTTTTGCATAATAAATTCAGTCTCGATACTTTTTGAACAGCCCTCGTATTCTGTTATTAGGGGATGATTTTTGTGGATTCTCAAGTTGCTTTTATAATACCTGATGTTCTGCTACACAAAACTTATGATTACGTATAAATTTAAATGTACGCTTTAAATCAGGATCATGAGTAAGAAAACCAAGCAAATTCAAAACCCTTGCGAATTAAACCAGCTGTTTAGTAGCTGAACTTCTCCCTTTAACCTTTTCATTATTGACATCTTTCTTTTCTTAAAAAATACAGTCAAAAATTCGATCAAATCGTCCTCATCCTGAAGGCACGAATCATCAAATTTTTATAAAAAATCGTGCAGAACAAAAATTTATGTAAAAATAAAATAAAAATCGTTTAAATTCGTGCACCGTATAATTTGAAATTTGTGTAAAAATATACCTGGTAAAAAAAAAAAAAAAGAGTTGGGTTCATATACGAAAAAAGTTTAAAATATACAGCAAACAATGAAACCATTATTCAAATTATTTTAATTTTCCAAGCTCCATAATTAGCAATTATTAAGAGCCTACCAGAGGCGCAATAATTTTGATAATTTCATCACTCCTTACAAATTATACGCCTAATAACATAAAGCTCTATTAATAACTCACTTAGAAGATTAAATCGCTAATACGTCAAGCTCTTCTAGTTGAACGAAAAGATTACCGAGACTAAATCAAAAAGCCCTTTCAAGTATCGCTATTAAAACATCAAGATTAATGAAAATTAATGATACAATGATTTGCCCAGAAGAAAGATCCGTTGTTTGAAAATTAATTTATCTTCCATTTTCAGATTAATGTGGTGATAAACAGTGTTGGTAAATATTTAAAAACGTTTCCCTTAGTGATTTACAAATTTTGTGAAGAAAAAATAAATAAGAAATAAAGATCTCCAATCATTGATCGAATCATTAAACATAACTCTCAGTCACTGAGCACTCGAGTCACTTCGTGGTTTTTTCAGACTGATAGAGTGTTTATAGATTCCCTATGAAGCAATAAAAGGGCTATTGGCAACGGATCTTGAGATATACAAGTGACGCAAAACACTCTTGTTGGATTAATATTTAATATGCATTTCACTAGATGTTCAAGATTAAAGTAACATTGGCAAGACTTGGAGGCTGTGACGGATCTATACGAATCCTTCCACTGATCGTCTTAGGAAATCTTTGAGCTATCATTCACAACCAACCCTTTTGGAAGAAGAAACCATGATATGCAGATTAGGTCAGTTATGTATATAGTATAGGTTTTCTAGTTAGTGAGGTGAATAGATGAATAGAGGGATAAGCGCAGTTATACCTGGAAAATGAAATATAGAGAAGCTGACGATAAGGAAAGATATCTACTGATCAGGCATTTGTAAACATTGGAAGCGCGTTTCTGGCATTGAAGAAACTTAATTGACGATTGGTCACCAGAGCTAAATTGTAAATCAAATATTAAAGTAGTTGATTGATCCATAAAGGAGGATCAATTAAAAAGATGTCTTCTCAGAATTCGCGTCTCTCGTAGCAAAACCCCTCTGCTCTTTATTGGAACTTCTCATCTTATTTGAATATTTGAATTGTGTCTGTTGATAATCAGTGTTCTGAATAAATAGTTGAAAAGTATTATGTCGAGTCGTACTTCACTTCCTCCCACACCTCTAGCCGGCTCCGAGAGTAGGTCTCGTACGTTACAAGGTTGAGTTCAATAAAATATACTTCAGCGTAAAATTATTTTATAAACTTAAGTTGGATTATAAAAAGACAGCAAATATAGTTAACAAAAAATAATAGGTGAAGAACAGTGATAGTTTTTCATAGTGACCAAATCCTCTCCTCGGTTGCCTCTACTGAAATTCTATGTAGTTCTTAAGACCATTTCTTTGGTTTGGTATAGTCAGTTACAGTTATTATAACAAGTGTAGTTACAACTATAAATTTCCTTATGACTTGCAAAATGTATGATTTAAGCTTATTGTTGGTAAAGATTTACTTATGAAGACCTTGTAGATGCATTGATTTTATACGGATGCGCAGAAAATTTTACTTTTACCCCATTTAACAACTAAGTAATGAAGAATTCCCTCCGGACCAGTCAGCCTTTACTCCTTTTGTTCTAGTAGTGTCTTATAGAAAAGGGGAAATCGCATACCTCCTCCAAGGAGAAAAAAAATGTAGATAAAGATCTTTCTAAAT
>BMAO01030856.1:0-34519 GCA_019973975.1 Trichonephila clavata
ACACGCCCACAGCACGCCAGCTCTCAGAATCTTCCATTCGTTTTCTGGAAGTCACAGAAACAAGTATGTCTTGAAAACAAATTGTACGAAAGAGATTTAAACACCTTCTATCAGAAATTACAATCAATTCCTGTAACCCTTCATAAAGCTGGCATCTTATAAGACTGCCCTTTTTGCATATTTCTTGACATGAAAGCACGATTGGCTGTTACCTAACATATTTGCATACTTCCATCTACCTCAGCCAGCGAATTGCATCCTCTTCAATTCTGATTGGCTTCCGGAAATTAGCATTTTCCTCTCCGTGCTCAACTTTTGGAAGTGAGTGTATATAATGTATGTATTTTCTTCTTTATGGGATGGGATATGGGGCTGAAAACTGTTTCACAGTCCAGATGCCCACATTACAACGCCCATTCTTTATTGAATGCAGGGTTCCAGAGATGTAGATGCATGCTAAGAGACAGAGGTCTTTAGATAAGATGGTGGGAATGGTATATTCTGTATTGATGCTTAAGTTATTATATGTTTAGTTATTGTTTTTATGACCCAAGTGATGGTCATACATCTTGATGTGCAAATACTTAATAAACTTCAAATTTCAACTACTGTGTGCTTCCCAACTGCGTCAAAACCTCATAATACTTGCAAATTTCCGGTAAAAGTGATTCAGCATGTCGCCACTCTGCGGACTGACGTTTCAGTTCTGGCAGGTATGGCCTGGCCCAAAATTCATCCGTGGTGAATATTCGGGACAAAAATTGATCGCCGTCTTGTTGCAAGCGTGCAAAGTGGTCAGACCATATTGCAGAGCGCAACCACCTTTTAACTTCCTCCAGAGCATGCGGTACCCACCGAAATGCGATTTTGCGAAAGTGTAGCTCATTACACAATATCCTGTGGCAGTTGCGTCTCTCGATACCACTTGCCCTCTCTAACTCTAGTAGCGTCCATCATCTGTCTTCATATATGAGCTGCTCTCTGACGGCACGTGCCAAGTCGGGACGAAAACTGAGCGGTCGTCCCAAATGTTCATCATCACTAATTCACACACGTCCTTGCTGAAACTTTACTACTTACCGTACTACTGTAAGGTATGGTAGGGAATATCACCAAGGGTTTCCACTAATTCACTGTGACATTCCATTGCATTTTTACCTAGAAGAAAGGCTATTTTCATTTAAGCGAGCTGCTCAACAGGGGTTCCTTCCATTTCAACGGCACTCACCAACTGACTGATTTCACAACCCTCGCTGTGTTAATACCAGCAAATACAGATCCATCTCTTGTTCTGAATAAACACTATGACTGCAGAACTTCCAAAAGATTTATATACGTTTGTGATTCGTTGACGTATCTACAAGAAAAAAAAAGTTTCCATGGCTAATGCTCCAACACTGGTATATGTGTGTGTAAAGTAAATTTAAAGAACAAACTTGAGAGAAATTCTTTTGATAAATTTCATGAACATGAGATTCTCATGATATGAATAATTAAAAGTCTTTTTAAATAAATCCTTCGTAAGAAAGCCTTGTTGCATATTTCACAAACATGAGGCATTTCCTAAGTATGAATAAGTAAATGTGTATTTAAATGACCACTTTGTGAGAAAGACTTATTGCATACTTCACAAATATGGGGCTTTTCCTTGGTATGAATAAGTAAATGTCTCTTTAAGGAACCACTTCGAGAAAAAGCCTTGTTGCATATTTCACAAATATGGGGCTTTTCCTTAGTATGAATACGTAAATGGATCTTTAAGGAACCACTTTGAGAGAAAGCCTTATTGCATATTTCACAAATATGGGGCTTTTCCTTTGTATGAGTACGTAAATGAGAATATAAATTGCCACTTTTAAGGAATGCCCTATTGCATATTTCGCAAACGTGAGGCTTTTCCTTGGTATGAATATGTAAATGATTCTTTAAATTATAACGAACAGAGAAAGCCTTATTGCATATTTCACAAACATGAGGCTTTTCCTTAGTATGAATAAGTAAATGTTTCTTTAAGGTACCACTTAGAGAGAAAGCCTTACTGCATATTTCACAAACATGAGGCTTTTCATTAGTATGAATACGTAAATGATTCTTTAAATTAACACTTTCAGAGAAACCCTTATTACATATTTCACAAACATGAGGCTTTTCCTTAGTATGAATAAGTAAATGTTTATTTAAATGACTACTTTGTGAGAAAGACTTGTTGCATATTTCACAAACATGAGGCTTTTCCTTGGTATGAATAAATAAATGTTTCATTAAGGAACTACTTTGAGAGAAAGCCTTATTGCATATTTCACAAACATGAGGCTTTTCCTTAGTGTGAATAAGTAAATGCTTCTTTAAGGTACCACTTAGAGAGAAAGCCTTACTGCATATTTCACAAACATGAGGCTTTTCATTAGTATGAATACGTAAATGATTCTTTAAATTAACACTTTCAGAGAAAGCCTTATTACATATTTCGCAAACATGAGGCTTTTCCTTAGTATGAATAAGTAAATGTTTATTTAAATGACTACTTTGTGAGAAAGACTTGTTGCATATTTCACAAACATGAGGCTTTTCCTTGGTATGAATAAGTAAATGTTTCATTAAGGAACTACTTTGAGAGCAAGCCTTGTTGCATATTTCACAAACATGACTCTTTTCCTTGGTAAGAATACGTAAATGTGAACTTGATTGACCACTGTGACTGAAATCCTTGTTGCATGTTTGATAAAATTTAGGCTTTTCGTAGGACAGATTACTGAAGTGATGTTTTAAGATGTCATTTGAAGAGGTAGCCATCTTATTACTTTATAAAAGTGGAAATCTCAGGTGCGATCACATAAATCCTCATTTAATTTTAATTGACATGAAGAGGGTGTCTCCTTTTTGTGGAAGGCTGTTCAAAATTATTTTAGGAGTCTAATGAAATACTGAAATCTAGTATTTTAAATTAATGCACAAAATGAATGCAGTTGAATATCGCATTTTTTAAATATGGTATATTCAAACTATTTTCAGTACAGTTTGCTGAAAATATTTTAGAAAAAACTGCATTATCTACTTCAATATAAACGAAACCTTAAAGGTATGTCAGAATACCTGTTTTACATACTTCCTTAGTGCAAAACTAAGAAAGAACAGGGATCAACTTATGCTCCATAAAACAATGAACGATAACTAGCACGCTGTCTTTTTATAACTGGTGAATGAATGGTATGAAGTAACAACCCTTCAAAAAGCTATACTTTTGTTTAAAGCTATGTGGCTCATCACCAAATGTTTTTAGCATACAGTCGAAGACAATTGAAACTTCATAGCAATCTTCTCTCTAATTGGATATCTTAAAACCTTATAAGGTTTTTTAAATTCAAAATATTTTGTTCAAAATTCACACGACTAAACTGCTTTTCAATAAGAAACTTTATACAAACTTTTCGGGAGTCAGCATCATTCAAATTAAAATATATTGACAATTTTTATGCAGAATGTTTTTAGTGATTTTTTTCTATACCTAACGATAGTTCAGATAGCTAAGCTTATATGAGACAGAAAATAGTAATTTGAAATCTAAAAATCGGAATTTCTCAAAACCTTAATTTCCACTTAAAAACCATCCACGTCAAACATAGAAAACTTTGTTAAAACACTCCATATTTATGCAGTTCATCTTCTTTTCTCTAAAAAAATTTTCTCACAGACATCTTGAATTTTTTTCTGATTTTCTTCCTTGTTTTGGTTCGATTCCGGAATTCTACACTTGCCAAAATTCCCTATTCCTCTGAAAATAAAAATAGCCTTCAGTATCAATACTGAAATTATGAAAAAACATAGTGAAACTGGAATATATAGTTACGAAAAAATAACATCACAGTTTCCAATTTTCAGAGAAACAATACCTCTTTCGACATTCTTTGTTGTACTATACCATTCAAAACATTCATTAGCATTTTAAATTTTCCAATGCAAATACATACTTAAAATTTCACGGGAACAATCTTTTACGCATAGATTTTACAGTATATCATGCTACATTTGAAAGACTCAAATAATTCCGATTCACAGGCTTATAATAATTCCTATTTCCAATTCTATAATTTCATTTTGCCTGTCCCTTTAAAAAAAAACAATCAATTCGCATTTGCACTTCGTATTAACTAAACTTCACAGGAATCGGTAAGATATAAAGTGTATCAATCTGCTTCAAAAATAGCTCTATCTTGTTTTGAAATTCAAAATAAAACAAATGCATAGCAATTTGTAAAAAGTGTCATACATTATAACATTGTGGTTTTAGATATATTTCCAAGTTATAATCACATGTTAAAAGACCTTTTTTACCAAAATATAAAATAATAAATATTTTTATCAGTGACAAAACAATTGATAAAATTCAAATTTGGATGCAAACCTGTTTCGAGGTAACTTTTACGGCACACAACCTCGCTATGCTTCTATGATCATTATAAACTATTCGTTGGTGACTTTGCTTTTGTTCAAAATTACAATTGTGATCCCGTATGCTATTTCCTTCCTTTTTGATTAACACTGTAAATCTGGCTGAAGTGGAATTTCATGAACTATGCTATATACCTCAGCAATGTGAGCAAAATCAATTGGATGTAGTGTAGTGAAATACACTTAAGTACCACTGACTTAAGAGATATCGAACTAGTAACGAGTTCGGCCTCCTCTGGCCTTGATAACGGATGCTCCATAATGAGGCATAGATTCAACAAGTTTCTGGAAACGTTCCATGGGAATGACTAGCCAAATACTGGCTAAAGCTATCCATAATTCAGAAAAGTTTGTTGGTGCTGTGTGATTGCTTTTCACAACTTGTTCGAAAAAATCCCAAAGATGCTGAATAGAATTGAGGTCTGGGCTTCTAGGTGGCCAATTTATGACAGAGAAGTCAGAGGAATGTTCATCCAAGCTGCCAGTAACCAATTGGGACTTGTGAGAGGTACAGTTGTCTTGCTGGAAAACTACATTAACGTGCGATTAACAGAACAGCATAAATGGATGGAGGTGCTCACTGTGCAACTCTACGTACTGAACTGTACACGGAGAAAAAAGACATACTCAAAAATGAGCACATAAACATACTCATTTTGAAATGAGTATTTGTGTATCAGATTTGAACGCATGCCTTTATCGAATATGAAACATTACATCTACTCAAAATTTCAAAAAATGGTTATTTAACACTATGAAACAAATTAAAAAAGATATTCAGGATTACAGAAGTTATTTTAACATACTGGCTACATATTTTAAAAATTGGGGTTCAACAACAAATTTAGTTCTTATAAATCTTCCGAACTATTTTTCCTATCTACCATGCTACCTGCGGAAGAACACATGTGTACTAGATTATTTTGATTTTGACTTACAAACCAAAACAATATTTTTGACAACAAAACCTTTGACTTACAACCAAAACAATATTTTTACTTGACTTCTCTTATCTATTAAACTAAAGTAAGTGCCTTGTTTTTAATATAAGGCTATAATAGGAATTTAGCAATATAAAATAACTAAAAATTTTTTTTGGGCAGATTTAAAAAAAGCACTTTTTTTTAAAGATATAAATTTTCAAATAAATAAACACTTTTTTTATTTAAAATGGGGCATAAAACTTGGAATTCAAATACAATTTCCACAAAATTAAAAATAATTTTGGATATATTGGGAATTTTCAGTGAAACTTTTTCTAAGTAAAAAATTGCAGCAACGGTAAACCTTGTACTGAAAATTCTAATTAATATATTCGAATAATATTTATACTGTACATAAATAACATCATTATCTGTGTGTACAGCTATAAGATTTGAAATATGTAAATTTTTTTTTAAAAAAAATAATTTTCTTACAATTTGTGTGTGTGTGTGCAATAAAATACTTAAATATATACACAGAGATTAGATTATAGTCTATAATACAAATAAAATTGAATAAAAAAATTTCTGAAAATTTAAATTCAATATCTTAAATAGAAATCCATTAGTGAACGTTAAAGTGAAGTCAAAAATCAAAAACCATAGTTTCTTGGACAATGCTTTTAAAGATTTGAATACAATATGAAAAATGTTCTACTAATTGTACATTTTCTAAACTCACCATATTTATAGCTCAAACTCTCTTTAGCTTCATATTTAACTAATATTTTAACCCTTTTGCTGTTTTCTGGATAGTTTTATAGACTACTAGCTGTACCCTGCCATGTGTTGCTGTGACTCAGTCTGGTTAAAAAGAAAGCACATGTTTTCAGTATGTTTAAACATTTGCATGGGAGGTATGATTTTTTATTTAAAAAAAATGTATAAATATATATACACAAAACTTTACTTAACCAATATCATTTGTAATTTGTTAACCAAATACTTGAAGTTATTACAATTTATTTTTATCTTTATGTTATGAACTTAAATTTATTGACATTGTATTTACAGTGGAGACCTCAAATTTGAAGATAAATTTTAAATGGCACTACTCTGGATTCCTCGAGGGAAATGGGTTAGTTTTACAAAGCTTATGGATATTTCTGTTAAATCAGAGGTATGTTCAAAAATGCTCATTTCCCCAAAGAATAACATTTGGAAACATGAATTGTATTTCCTGATATATAGAGGATGTTTTGATTCCACAGTACATCTGGCGAGCAGTTTTTAATGGCACTAGTGGTTCTCCAAGTTGAGACAGTTTAATTTTTTTAGCGGTACAAAACATTCCTTTTGTTTCTCCCTTAAATTTCAGAGAATTGCAATAGAGATACATTTCAGTCACTGTGCTTATGAGAATATGCTGGCTAAACCTATAATCTTCTACAGGGTTGTACCTGAATGCAAGGTGACTGTTATTATGTGATTACTCTCAACAGAATCATGTTTGATGCTGATGTGCTGTTTATGGTTGACATCTTTCAGTCAATCGCAACCTATTGTGTTCCTTTTGTTGAGAACAGAGCAGATCTGATGTTGCAAAACATGAATGTTGTGCTCGTTTAAATGTGCATCCTAAAGTCTGGCTGCCTAATGTTCTGCTGTGCCCTCAGCATGTGCCATTCTTTGTCTGCTTTTCATGTTTGCTGATGCCTGTTCCTCCTCAATTTGATGTGCAATTACACTCATTGCACTACTTTTGCCTTGTGAGAATGACGACCTAAGTTTATTTCCTGAAAGGAATTATTTTTATAGAATGAAGCTAACTGACTGCACTTAAAAAGAAAAAAGTTAAAGCAAAAACATATAAAATTTCAAAACATTAAAAAAAAAGGAAAAATCAGGAACAAAAAGAAAGTGAAAAATAAAAAAAATGTTAATGAAATAATTAACTTCTATTGTGCATCAATTAACACAGCTCAATTCCAATGCAAAGAGAGGTTGAAGATATTTTTATTCGAATTTGCAAGAAAAATTCAAATATAAACACGATTTCGCAGTAAAAATCTACAACAAAGTATTGATAATGATGGAAGATTTTTGCAATTTACTATTCAATTAGCATTATCAATTGTTATCAACAAATTTAAGGGCCTATCTTAAAAACAGAGAGACATATTTAAACACTCACTGCTTCACTCATAGATAATTATTTGTTGTCTGGGTACTTAAATATTAGCATCATTGTGCAGCCAAATTGCCGCCACGCAAATCACACTATTTTCCAACCAAATTTGTTTTTGTTTTTTCATAAAAAAAATGTGTTAGAATCTTTAAGATATTAAGTGTGATATGCATGACACCAATTTTGTTTACAATGATGCTAACACATAAGTACTGTCGTGTATTCTAGAGCAGCAGGCACCAATTGGTGACTGGAATTGGTTAGAAATTTTGGATGGTCCACAGAAAAACTGGGGCATTATTTATACTTTTATGAAGATTTAGTTAAAAAAAAGATGAGCATAAAAAAAACATATTATGGATTATACTTTGCTAAAAACTTTTAGTTACCAATTTTAACAAATTTCCCGAGTTAAGCAATTTTTTCAGATTTTCCATCGAAATTTGAAAGTCAGCTTTGGTAACCATAGTAAATTGGTGGCAAAACACTTCAGTCTGTTGATTGTTGGTATGTTATTGCTTTTCATGAAGTTTATTTTCAGGTGTATGGGAACATAAATAAAAACATATATGGTTATAGTGGTCAATCCTATAAGTGGTCCACAAATTGTAAAGTTGTTTATGAAAATTAAGTGGTTTATGAAGTGCTGAAGGTTGGCAACTGTTGTTTTAAAGTAGGCAAACCAGACAATTTCTGTATCTGCACAAACAATGAAGCAACACAAAATGTCTACCCATAAGCATTGTGAACTTAACCCTTTAACCTCAAGAAGAGCCATTTTAAATTTATTTTCAAACTTGACACCTCCCCACAATGTAAATAATTTTAGATTCATAACATAAGGATAAAAGAAAACCCTAATAACTTGGAATATTCAGTTAACAAATTACAAATGAAATCTGTTAAGAAAAGTTTTGTTTATGTATATTCACACATTTTTTAATAAAAAAAAGTCATACCTCAAGTGCAAGTGGTCAAAAATATTAGAAATGAGTGCTTTCTCTTTTCTATCTTTTTAACCAGACTGAGCCACAGGAATGCATGACTGGGTACAGCTACCTATAACAAACTTAAACGTTAAAAAGCATTCAAAAAAATTAAAGTTCAATATTTTGATGAAATCACCAAAAACTGTTCCAAACAAAAGTACTTAGGTACTATGTCAACCCCAATTTTCTATGTGTTGCACGTGGTGAATTGGCAACCATGTGCTCCTTTTATATAATGTTGCCAATACAGTTGCGATAATATGTAAATACCGAAACAGACATAAAATATACATCAGATAATCTGAATTTTCCCATTTGTATTTCACAGTAACATCAAATAAAATTTTGAAATCACACAAAATAGATCCTTTGCGAATCTAATGTTATTGACTCAACTTTTAGAAATTTCAACAATTTAGTGGAAAAATTCACAACCATGTGCAAAAAAAAATTTTTATTGTGAAAAAACAGTCATATAATAATTTTCCCTTTTTGAATGTATATTGCAGCATTTGGCAGTGTCTTATGATTTTATGTAAATGGTTAACAGAAAAAAAACGTAAGTACCAAAAAAAATTATCTATTTAATTTAGAATCACTGGAAAAAAGATAAAATACTTGGAAGATTTCAATTGATACGCTACTTGTTTGTGGAGATATTTTGAAATCACACCAAACAGATCCATTAGTGTACAGAATTAAATTTAGTATTTTGTACATGAAATATACACAAATTAACCTCAAAGAAGAGCCATTTTAAATTTATTTTCAAACTTGGCAGCTTCCCACAATGTAAATAATTTTAGATTCATAACATAAGGACAAAAAAAAAAAAAACTATAATAACTTAGAGTATTTAGTTAACAAATTACAAATGAAATCTGTTTAGAAAAGTTTTGTTTAAATGCTTTGTTCAATTGAAAAAAATTATGATATTTCTAAAAAATCTTATTAAATTGATATTTAAAAAAAAAAAGACAAGTTGAGTCAAAGTAAGTTTTGATTCACAACATATTGATCTTCCGCTTTATAATACACCTTAATTGAGACCATAGTGTTTTGTTTATTTGGATGAAAATGAAAGAGATATATATATCAGATTCTTTATACTTAACCCAATTTAAATATATTTTATGATTTTACTCGTTAAAGTAAGGTAGAAAAATATTATGTACTTACCGTAAAATCTGGCATATAATGCACACATATACTTTCAAGTAGCAATTTTTATGTTTATTTGCTGTATAACGTATACCCCCTTTTCTCGAAGAAACTCGAAATGCATGTGCACAATGCTCTTAAAGTTTGGAAGTCATTTATTCGAAGTATTATTGCAAGCTTTAGTAAAAAATAGTATGCATCTAGAAGTGCAAACCTTCAAGTTCAGAAAGAACGCCTTTTCTTTTAACTAAACAATATTTTGATCTATGTACAAATCTAATTTTTTTTCCTAAGCTCATGTTTTTTTAAAGCTCTCATTTTTATACCTGGCGTATAACGTGCACACGTAAAATTATATCTTATTTTTTTCTCTTAAAAGTGTGCATTATACACCAGATTTTACGATACATATTACCACAACAATGCCAAAGTTCAAGATAATGCGCCAAGTTGGTGACCCTCAATTTTCATATGTCATACGCGTTAGATTGACAACCATGTGTTTTATTTCATATAATTTCCCCAATATGGTTGCATCAATAAATATGTACCAAAAATTAATACAGCTTGGGTACAAAAACTCTTGTATGCAGGTATGTTGTACACAAGTGGAAAAACATAGGAAATCTTGGCACTTACCAACCAAGACCAATTGGCGACATTATATGAAACGATGCATCAGCTTGTCAGTTCAGCACGTACAACACACATGAAATTGGAGGGTATTTACGCATTATCGCAACAATCGCCAACTGTTAATAGCTCGCTGAGGTGGCCACACCGATTTCCTAAGTGTGGTACACGCTGAATTGGCAACCAGGTGTTTCATTTCATATAATGTCGCCAATAGGTTGCAATAAGACCCACGTACCTATCGGGGTTACCAACTTGGCAAGTTATTATTAGATTTGGCGTTTGTTGCCATAATACGTAAGTGCTGAAATCTGTTTAGTCTGACATACACATGAAGCACCATAAGTTTAAAAAAACATGCTTTTATCGAACTAAAAAGTAAATCTTAATATAAGAATAAAATGATTAACGAGAAAATTTATGTCATTGTGGTAAAAATGTGGGGTCCTTTGCACTACATTTTTACACTGAGTGAGTGAGAGAATATTAACGTCACACTGATTAGCAACACGAGGGCTTTTGACGACGGTCCGCGTAATTTTGAACCATGGTCAAGTGACGCTGACGGCACCTGAGCTGGCACCCCCTCTCCTAATTACCACACCACACCAACGGGAGGACGTTTAAGCTCTCGACAGATTTAACGTGCATCGCTCCCTTACACAGCGGATCTTTAGTGGTACTAAGATTGAACTCATGACACGCTAGCCATGATCCGATGCCTAGACCACTCGGCCATTACATTTTTACACTAACTCTGCATTTTGGAATAGAACTAGTAAGGAATTATAACAATTGATGTCCAGCACCAGCTTTTATACTCAGTTATTATTTTTCCATTTCCTTATATTTTTCTTGGCATTTCTAAATACCTTCTGTTCTATTTCTTTAAATCCTGGCATTCATATTTTTCTAATTGAATTTCTAAAAAAAGTACTTACATTTCAGCTTCTTAATATAATTCCTTTTTTGCCAGGAATAAGCCATTCTTTTAAATTATTTTCAGGTTGAGTTCATAGTGGGAGACCATCATCGTTGATTGGAAACTATTGGATGCCAAAATCTTATTTGCAGCAATTTTAAAAGCACGTTTTAAAGATGTTTTGTGTGTAGTGTACTGATAACAAATTAGTTCCCCTATATATATTTTGTTCCAATGTGTGGTATTTTTTGAACTGTTGTTTTGATACATGTGAAATTCAGAAAGACATGCCTTCATGCGTAATATTTATAAAATTGTATTTTTCAAACTTTTTATCTTGTTTCTAAATTTTGAATGCTTTATTTTTACTTTGCATAAATTTCATTTCTGCTTATTAGCACAAATCTTCATTTTTAATATTTCCACTCATAATTTATTTTAAATTTTGCACATAATTATGAATTTCTCTCCTTTCTTTATATTTTATGGATAAAAATTGATCTATGAATTTCATATGTTTTGCACTTTCTGCCAAAGACCATTGGTTTCACATTGTAGTCTTTGTCATCATCAAAAATGAGTATGCGCGATTCTCGAATTTAAGTACATTTGCATTGGTGCCGTTTTGATTATGTGAAGTACTCAAGAGTGAGTAGTTTGCTCTCAGTTTTGAATTACCGTTTCTCGCAGTGTATTGAGGGAGTTGGTACACGCACCACAGATCCCGAATAGTGCCACGAAAGAACACTGTAGGCTATGATTGAGCAACCATGCCCTTGTACAGTTCAAACCTGGTATGCAGGATCTGTGGCTTCATGAGGCTGACATATTCTCAGCCTCCCGTCGGCATTAAGTAATCGAAATCGAAACTCATCACTCCATGCTACTTGTTTCCACTCCTCTAAACTCAAGTCTCTGTGCTCTATTGCCCAGGCAAGACGTACAAGCAAGTTTAGTAATTACTAGTGACTTCCATAGGCTTGTCATATACAAAATAGTATATATGTTACCGGCAAAGTATGAAATGCCGGCATTCTATACAATGCCGGACGTTTTTAGGCAAAGTATGAAATATGAGATTCATTACATACTTTGCCTTGGCATTGTATAGAATTCCTAGGCATTCTATAGAATGCCTAAAGCTATTTAGGCAAAGTATGAAAAAAGGTCATGATAAGGATATTATATCAATGACTTACATTCCTAAAAGTACAAATGTTATTCTGACAAAATAATGAGACTGCCATTAAAAAAAATTATTGAATTGCGGTTTCGCATATACTTGTATTAAAATTCCTTCAGAAGTTCCAAGTTGATAGAAACCATCCTATTTCTCACTCATTACAATTGCCGATATATTGGCATTCGGTACTACAGTTCGGCAGTTTTGTACTACAATACCTTTTATTAAAATAATTTTCTGTTTTTTTGTGTGTTTTTTTTGCAAGTTTCACGCGTAGATGGATGTACAGTTCAATATCATAACGAGTAACATTTTGTAATTGGTTGAAAGTTTTTTCAGAATTCTATCACATCCCCAGAATCCGGAATTTAATTTTGCTCTTGGCAAATTATATTTCTAGAACAAGTTCACATCGTCAAACCGGGTGTTAAAATTACCGGCAGCAATTTGTATCGCCTGCATAATGCCGCACTAAAAAGGGATATCAGCCCCTGGGTAATGTGCTAGGTCTGAAAATGGTAAAAATACCAATCAGCAGCCCCATTGGGGAAAAAAAGAATCCGTGACGTAATACTGTATAGCAGTGCTTCCCAACAGTTTTCTCTTCCGGACCGGTCAACATTTGATAATTTTACGGCGGCCTACTGAGGGTGAAGTGTTGATTATTTATATTTTAAATTTTTTGATTTTACATAATTTTATTGTATTTAAACATGTCTTCAGAGTAAAATTCAGTTGAACCAAAAAATAATTATAAAATGATTTTACAAAAATTATAAAGTGATTTCCATGGAAAGTCGCACGAACACGAGAAAAATACACCCCAGTAAATATATTGGAAATAATTTAATGCTCCTTGAGTGACCTGATACCCTTTGATCCATGGACCAAGGGTTGGGGACCACTGTTTCATGGTACTAATGCCTTTTTTAACAGTTTAAATTAGTTTACTTTTATTTTCCGCAAGCTCCACATCATAGCTATTCAGCAACCAATAGTCCTTGGATTCCCTCTTAGTAGTAATTGTAGCATTTTTTATATCAGTTATTAACTTCTAGTAAGTAATTTCAGTTAAGGAAAAACCTTTTTTTTTTTTGGAACATTAACTCGAATTTTGAGCATTTAGCCGTTGAATAGTTGTTTCATGTCTATGGACAATGGGTTGGCAACCTTTTAGCTGTTGCATGTCAAACCTATCTACCAATATGATTCAGCGAACCACACAGCTAGCATTTAAAACAATTCAAAAATTTACAAATTTGTTTAGTGCAAAATGCCACTGAGAATTGTACCTCGTGCCACATGCGGCACGTGTGACATAGGTTGCTGATCCTTACTATAGACCATGGCACCTTCTCTAACACTATAGCTTACTCCTCTATTTTCAGGTAGCACAGGAAAAAACCAATTTTTTGTTGAACAAGTTCAAGTACATTTGAGTATTTTGAAATTTCCGAACAAACAGCAATGTACAACTAACAGATTCTGAGCCTGAGATATGCGTTACAAGTTTTATGTCTTGCCAATTGACAATATTCGAAATGAATCTGAGATGTATTTCATACTTTGCCTGTTTCTCATTAGGCATTCTATAGAATGCCTAGGCAATGTGTGAAATAGGAATCATTTCATACATTGCCGGCTAGATTTAGGCATTCTGTAGAATGCCGGATTTCATACTTTGCCGGTAACATATATATATATATATATTGATATGTGCAGTTTATAAAATACACTCATGTCCATAAGGATAATGAAGTTCAGGCAAAGAAAGAGACAGAAGCAAAACAAATTTGACTTATTTGTAAAGTCTATTTATTAAACAAAAGGTAAAGAGCAAAAAAGATGCTATATGTTTGACATAATTAATAAAAATTGGGATTTTTACTCCATGGAGCAAATTTCAAAAAGAACCTATTTACAAAAAATAGTATAACATAGTTAGTATGATGGTTAATACGGAGTATGTCTCCCGGACGATGCAATACAGGCCTTACAACGCCTACGCATGCTGAGTATCAAATTATCAATCTGATCTTGGGGAATATTACCACCACTCCCCATCAAGCAATGCCCTCCGAAGTTCCGGTAGACAGGTTGGAGGGGGTTGACGGGCTGCAATTCGTCGGCCAAGCATATCCCACACATGCTCTATTGGATTCAAGTCCGGTGAGTATGCTGGCCAATCCATATGGGTGATATCCTCCGATTGAAGGCATTCGTCTACAATGTTTGCACAGTGAGGACGGGCGTTGTCATCCATAAACAGAAATTCAGCACCCATGGCGCCCCAAAACAAACGTACATGTTGTTCCAGAATGACATCCCGATAGATGTGGCCTGTCATCATTACACTCTGAACATGCAGGTCAGTTCTGGAACCAAGAATATTTCCTCGCCAAACAAGCCATCCTGCACCACCGTAACGGTGTCGTTTAATGGTGTTCTCTTGGTGGTAACGGGTACCTGGCGCTCTCCATATGAAAGTCCGGCGAGAATCAGACTGCAAACTAAACCTGGACTCGTCGGAAAACATCACACAAGACCACTGTTGCGGTGTCCACAATACATGCTCTCTACTCTAGGTTAATCGCAGGCGACAGTGAGTTGCGGTAAGGGGAACACATCTGACAGGCCTACGAGCATATAGACCAATGTGCCCTAAGCGTCTGTACACGGTCTGCCTTGAAACTGTCGTACCGGTAGCTGAAGAGAGCTGACGAGATAGGTCTGATGCTGTGCTCCGTCTGTTTCTTTTGGCAGTAACTACCAAATACCGGTCCTCATTCGGAACTGTAACTCTGGGGAGACCAGTGCTGTAACATCCACGCACATTACCATCATCTTGGAATCGTTGCCAAAGCCTGGAGATGACACTCTGGGCGATTCCAAGTTCCTCGTATACTTCTAGCTGGGTACATCCACATTCCAGTCGTCCGATAATTCTACCACATCAAAAATAATCCAAATGCTTCCTTTGTGCCATAACTATGCGGTTATTGCACTGAAAGGCTTTTAAAGCGCTTGTGAACAATTTTACTTTGCCACCATTCCTTATATACCCCTCTCTTACCCACTCGTCATTGTGACGTACTATCCGCGCCATCTGGTGGTTTCCTGTAATTTGCATATTCTTCAAGATGTGTATGATAATTCTACAGGTGAAATTTTTATTTTTGAGTTCAATTTCTGTGTGATTCTGAATTATCCTTAATTTATGGACATGAGTGTATTAAAGTCGCATTGTAGCTTTAGCGTCGAAGTACATTATTAATGCATTCAATACATTGTTGTATGAGGGGGGGGGGGTCGATGAAAATTATGACTAAAGATTGGGTAGCAAATATGGAAAGTTTGAGAAGCATTGTTCTAACCACTAAACTCAGGCAAAAAGTCCGTTTTTCTACATTCTCTTGTCGGATCTGTGGAATAAAGCATCGTTCATTGCTCATTTTACCAAAACAGCTGAGAATTCATTCATAAATATAGGTCACTGGATAAAATAATTTCTCACAAACTCTTCAATACAGAAAGTGTGCTTTTGTGTCTAATATTAATGCAAGTTTCAGAGAGCATATTGAGCTCCTTTTAGAGAAAAATATCATTGACTTAACACCTTCTTTCGCATGAAATATTTCAAACTTAGCTAGTCCAGATTTCCTTCAGTTGGCTGATCCTACATTTTGCAAACTAGGCTGTATTGACGCAGAGATAGGATGCCAATGTGGAAATTCCGGATTCTAAAAAATGACGCATTTAAGATTAATTAATCAATGAATAAATGATGGTTTAAAAAACTGAAAATGCATGCTTTTATTGTAGATCAAACTAATAAATAAATTATAGTTTAAAAAAAACTAAAAAACACGCTTTTATGATTAATTGAACTAAAAATTTAAAAAAAATTCTTAATATAAGAATAAAATAATTAACGAGAAAATTAATGAGATTGGGGTAAAAGCGTGAGGTACTTTGCACTACATTTTTGCACTCACTCAACATTTCAGAATAGAACTAGTAAGAAATTATAACAATTGGTATAGAGCACCTCACTTGTAAACCCAATGACATTAATTTCCTAGATAATTATTTTATTCATAGATTAAGAATTATTTTTTTAATTTTTAGTTTGATTAACCATAAAAGCGTGTTTTTTAGTTTTTTTTAAACTATGATTTATACTTTTCTCTCTCTCTTTCTTCCGACAAACAACAATCCATATTTTAAATTCCAATTTCAAAGATGTATAATTCCAATAAAACAATAATCTGTACTGTAAAAGAACAATTTTATTTATAGTGGCTCCCAAAAATTCTGTAAAAGAGGAATCTTAGATTTTGGTATAAAATAAGGATAATAAGAGTATATGTAACATCTATAATAAGAGAAAAATTTAATAGATTTACAAAATATCTGAATAATATTTTGATTCTGTTACTGTGCAAAGTATTTATCAAATAATTAGACATTTTATTAATTTGAAAACAATTTAACCTCCAAAGCACAAGAATATTGCCTGTAATGTCATTGTTTTGATGCAATTTGAGATTGTGCATATAATGCTTAACATTATATCTGGATTTTTTGAAAATGTTCAATAGTCCTTAAAGCTATCTTATTTTGACAATAATATAATAAGATACAATGAAATTGTTAAATTTCTAATTACACTGACCAATGGTACACACAAAGAAAATTCCGCCCCTAATCAATAAACACTATTATTGCATTGTATGTTAAATCTGACAATAAACATAGGATGTAATAAAAACTCAAAATAATAATAAATATCATAATTTAAAGCAAACACATTTCAAAATAATTAATTTTTTGATTAGTTTCTGTAGCATAATTCTTAAGTAATTCACATTATAAAAACAAGGCTATAGAATACAAGATATGTCTAAAGTTTGGCAAACTTTGTTACATAAAATTTATGTTTCAAAAAAATCTTTCAGAACAAATTTACACAGCATTACATTTATAGAAAAATTTTCTCTCCTAACTCTTATAATGTATATTTATTTGATACTATATTCTGGAAGCTTAAGATTAAGAAAAATTAAATTAAAGTAAATAATAAAGATTGTAAGATAAATTATTAAGACTGTGTTCTTAACTATATATATATATATATATATATAAATTAATAAATATATATGTTGCATTAAAAAGACGAAGAGTATTTAATATATATTTTGCAATTATTTACAAAATTTTATCTTGCAGCATAAAAGTGAATTATTACAGTATTGCGTAAATTTAATAATTCCTCACAATTCAAACATATGTTCAAATTATGCGTTGGTACATTATATACTGAAGAAAATTCATACCCTTTAGATTTATTGTCATAAATTCACTGTTAAATTAATTTGAACATTATTCATCAGCATTCTAACCAAATGAAACCATTGGCTCCATTCAATTTTCAGAGTTTTGACTTTGTTCACTTTGAAATATAATTTTTATTTGCTTGCACCCCTTGAATCACAGAAATTTAGTCATGCCCCAGTAAAAAAGTCACAATTTTAATAAACCTTATATAACCTGATTCTTTCTGAATGTAAATTTTTAATTTGAATAAGGACAGTTCATATTTTTTTACCTAGCAATCGATGAAAACTATTTGATTTACTCTGAGTTAAAGAGCACTTATCAACATTTTATATTTTTCTTCTTTGAAAATCATATATTTTTTCAAAACATAATTCAATGATGTCAGAAAACAGAAACATGAAATGATATTTCAAAAGAATCCAAGAAAGCAGAAGTCAATCGAGAATAAATGTAATAAATTCCAATTTAAACACACAAAAATTCAGATAAGTATTCTTCTCTTGACTTTAAATATAAATCTTATATACACTGACACATATATACACCAATAACTTAAGATGGAAATAAATTTAAAAAGTCAATATGTATTATTGCTTATGCCTGCTTTTAACACTAATGAAATAATTTCAAAACAAGGTAATGTTAAAAAGCATTTTTAATGTACCATGTTTTTATAACAAACTAAAAAGTTTCATTTGTCACATTTTCATGCATTGTCATCCACTTCTGTACTAGGGTCCAAATATCACGTCAGTAGCTCATCCGAAAGTTAGTTTAAAATCGATTACAAAATTCCATTCAGACAGATATACAAGAAAGCGAGTTATTAAAAACATGGTAAAATTGTGAAATGCAAAGTTTTGCAAACAGTTAAAGCCCCCCAAAGAAATATACTACTTTTTTAGATATGACAGGTGATAAAATTTGGGAACAAAGGTAGATGATACATTTAAATAGTGACAACAACAATATACATTTAATTGGTTAATAATTTAATAAACCTAAATAAATTCTTTAATGACATACAATATTTCATGATGGAAAACATCTGAATGTTAAGGTTCTCACGTTAATATACGATAAAATTTTAAATATTTTCTTTTGAGTAGTATAGAAAGACAAACTCTGAAAGGCGGTCACAGATTTGTTTCCATTTTATATATATAAGCATTATTAATTTTAATTGAATTCAAGTATTAATTGATAAGGTAAGAACTGGCTAAAGTGCAGAATAGGGAGACCCTAGGATTTGACAATGTTTATCTAGATGCCAGAATCAATTCAGCTCTTCATTTTTTCTGCGTCACTTTATTACTCTTGGAATACCTATTGTTACATATAGGTAGTTTGGCGACTGATTCCGGTTATGAAAAATTTGCCGAGGGCTCCCTATGCTACACTTTAACCATAAACAGACTTCAAGTCTGTAAAATCTTTGTGGCATATGTACCGTAATTTCGCACGTATAGTCCGCGGACTATCTGTGTTTAAAATGCGAATTTTTGAAGCTGCGGACTATCCACCAGTGCGGATAATACGCTGGTTATTCACAGTTAAAATCATTGAAATTTAAAAAACACGCTGTCGTGAACTGCCGATGATCAGGATTTATAAAAGCCGGGATTGTTAGTGAAAGCGAGGAAATCACTGACATTAAAGATAGTGATGCTGAAAATGAACTTTCGGACACTCTTCCCGAAAATATATTAGAACTGTTTAATTCTGATACCGTTGAATCGGACTTTGAAGGTTTTGGTTAATGTAGTAGAATGTGTGATTAATTAATATATGATTAATTAGTATAAGCACTGTTTTTTATTTGTATTTAGCGTTTTATTTCTGAAGGTATATTAGTAAGGAAGTACTTTTTTCCTATTTATACTTATTTCTTTGTTTCTAAAATACATTAATATTGCCGTATTAAAACAACGTAATTTCGGACGTATAGTCCGCGGACTATCCGGTAGTGCGGACTATACGATGGTGCGGACTATACGTGCGAAATTACGGTACACATTAACTATTTTATTTCCAATGAGATTTTGTGGTAATTATTTATTATAGTCTTGACCAATTTTTCAAATAAAAATCGTCATACACAGCCAACAGTTGAAAACCGCCTTCTATGCTTGTTTGGGAACAATAATAAGAATAACTGCATTAGTCAATGTTTTTTTACTTGTCAAACTTGGTCAATGATAGTATAGGAAAATACCAATATTCTTTTATTTAATTTTTTTTCCTTTCAAAATCAATAAAAATATGGGTGAAATTGTCGAATTGGCCCCCGATCCGCCACATTTTGAAAAATCGCTAATTTGGCACGTTGTGTTTTGGAGTAGCAGCCCTACAGCACAACCCGACTTCTCTCCCACTGATACAAATTTCAAAAGGGTTACCAGATTTGGCGCACTTATCGATTTGGTGAGAAAACCCTTGACGGGAAAAGTGGCCGATTCGACAATCCAACCAAAATATGAAATACTTTTGAGAATATGGATAAAATAAATCAATTTTATTTCAACATTTATGATGGTATCTAATGAAAAACAATACATTTAAGAGTTTTGTATGAATCACCTAATATTCATATTCATTTATCATTCTTACAGTTTAAAATTAAAAGAAATTAAAATAATGGCATACCAAACCCTATGAGAGCTTTACCTGTTGAATATCACATAACATTTTTTACAGATATCCAATTACAGTGATTCTCTAAAAAGAAATTACTGTAAAATCCGGCATAACGCACACTTTTAACAACAAAAATAAGATTGAAATTTACGGGTATAAAAATGATACAGAAAGATATATAGAATAAAATAATAAAAATGATATAGAAAATAAAAATGATATAGACAAAAGAAATGAGCATAAAACAGATTAGATTTCTACATATATCAAAATATTGTTTATTTTGAAGATATGACTCACTTCATTAATTTAAAGACTTCTAATTCTAAAAGTATACTTTTTTTTCAAAAACCTGGGTTAATACCTTGAAGAAATAACTTCAAAATATATGAGCACTACATATGTACATTTCAGGATTCTTCGTAAAAGAAGGGCTGGTATATGTCGAATATACATCAAAATTAAAAAATGAAGCTTGAAAGTATAAGTGTTTGTTATATGCCAGATTTTCCGGTAAATATTATACTGTTAACAAATCTTGTAAAATCAAAACACGTCACCAAATGCCACAATATACAGCTTCAATAGAGAAAGCCGTTCTAATCCACATTCAAACACGAGAATATTAACAATGTGAGCATTTGGTGAGATGTTTTGCATTGGATATGTTTTTTCATTTAGTAAAATACAGAATTCAAACCATTAGTTGACAGTATAATATATCAGTAGTGAAGTCTCTTTTCATAAAAAGGATTGCAGCACAATCCTGTTATAAAAAAGCCAATTTCCTTTGAAAGAGAAACTTCTCATATCAAGAATATTACGTACTTGTGTATTATCGTAACAATTGTCAACATTCAAGACAACTCGCCATATTCCCAACCCCAATTTTGCATATGTTGTATGCACTGATTTGGCAATCATGTGCTTCATCTCATATAATGGTCACCAACAGGTTGCTATAATATTTAAGTACCAAATATCAACAAAAAGTTTTGAGAAAAAGATGCAACTTTCCTTTTCATCTCTGATGTGTTTCTATGTATTACAAGTTCCTTTGAGGATATTTTTTTACATCTCTAAGGATGTGATATAACTGAGCACAAAACATGCGAGATTCCTCCATTTTGGGAGGCTATATTGCCTCATTTTCATCATTTATGACAAGAAATGCTTTTTTTATAGGTATCCTTAGAAGTTAAATATTGATTCACATATAAAAAGAAAATAACAAATAGTATTCTGCCAAAGGAAAAGTCAAAATTAAGTATTGGATAATCTATCGAAGTTATGATGCATATTATTCTTGAGGTTTCCTTTAATATCAAATTATTCGAAAAATATAAAAATAAATTATATATCAATATAACGGTGTCAGTTTGATATCATGTATAAAATATAAATTAAAAACATCCTCTTTAGTAAAAATATATATAAAAGCATTAAAATTAAGATTAAAAGACAAGATCGATAATTAAAGTGACTTAAACTGAAAATCTTCTGATCTGATAGATCTTAAAAATGAATCTGAATGTATTAGGTAAAATACTAGAACAGTCTCCTGATCTATTTCATTCATTCATATTCTAATCTCAATCATTTCGTTCTTACCTCTTTCATTCAAAAGAAGAAACATCCACTCGCCATGCTTCTAAGAAAACAAGGTTTACAAAACGTCTTTTTGAAAAATCGCTGGGTGGGTAACACAGTTCCGGAAGTCGTTAAATAGAGAGAACTTTTTTACGTGAGTAAAGGGGAAGGAAGGAGGGGGATGACATGAGTAAAGGGGAAGGAAAGAGGGGGATGACATTCTGCAGGGTTACAGAGTAAAGCAATTTTCTCGCCAATATCGGCGCTTGCTTTGAATACGATGCCAAACATTTCATTCTCTCCGTTGACGTAGACGTATTCGCACGGTGTAAGCTGGCTTCTTGTGGAAAGTATATTGGATAGATATAAAACTATCTATTATAACCATCTTTTTCGAAATTGCAAGTTTAGATACATGCTACAAATTTTTTTAAATTATTGATTTGTTCAATATTTTTTAAATAAAAAGTTGAATTATGTAATTGTATGGTAAGTAATACGATTACGAGCAGAAAGCGCTCACATTCTTGTTTATGACTGTTTTTTGAGAGAAGCTCCGGGTTTTTAACAAATTTTAATTTAAATAATACGATTGATTACTCATGACCTGAAATTCCAAAAGGTTATGAATAAGTATTTCAAATAAAACCAAGAAGTGATTTAGAGGCGATCTTTCAAAAATGTAATTACTGTAAGTCGAAAGGGTAAGTAATTTGATACAGAATAAAAAGCGTTTATTAAAGTGATTTGTGTGTGAAATGCTTGTTTTCATATTAAATTTTCTGCACTACGGAATACAATGTTTAATTAATTTTATACACATTGTGCTAATAAATATTCATTGATTATATTTTTATTAAATCGATTATTTGTTTCGCTCATTCTGTGGATCATCAAATTAAAGTTTAATCGTAAATACTTGTTTTATTAACACACCAATTCACTCTGACAATGAATCCAGTTTCTCTGGTATTTTTAATACAATCCGAAAATTTTTAAAAGCTTAGTAAAAAAAAAAATTGACTAAATATTCTGTGTAAAAATAAAAGAGCAAAATTAACTAGTAACAATATTTTTTCTCACACTTGAAAGCTAAATCAGATTATAAAATAACTCATTTTCAAACAAAAATTAGTATATCCTACCATAGTATAATCATATCTATACATATAATGTATAAACTCGACCCAATTCGTTTCCATATTTATGCCGAATGAAAAGAGGATTTCATTACATATTACTGCTAAATGCATATTTGAGTAAGCGATTCATTTTTTTTTTTTTTACCAAATGAAATTGGATTTTGAACTAGTCAACAATTTAATTACATACTGTCTGTGACAAAGTTTTTAATTAGATGGAATAAAAATCCTAAATGTTACAAGCTATGTCTAATTTGCAATAAGTTTTCTTATAAAAAGAAAGATAAAAATTTAAAATGTAAGAATTCTCGTTTGATAAGAAACCATGCGATACTATCTTATGGTTTCCTTTACTAAAATAACTATATTGAATGCCGAATTAAAAATAAATTCCCTTATTTAAATGCGTACAAAATGAGCGAAAAGGTTGATTGAAATATTTTTTACCTTATCAACAGTAGAAACTACAATTTCACACAGTTATTTCGTGACAATAAATTATTTTAAATAATATGAAAAAATTAAGTCGATTCCTACTTTGAATGGATGAATAGGAAGTATTTTATTAACGGGAGTTGAAAATTTTAAGTTAATATATATAAATAAATATGTATACATAGGGAGAGAGTGAACTAATAGTAGTAATAAAAGGGATGCATTTCTCTATGTTAAAAATCATACGGCCAATTATTTACAAATTACTAAGAGCATTTCTAAATTTATTTTTATTTAAGTCTTTAAAAATACAAAGCATATGTTTTTTAAAAAAAAGTGGTCAGAATTTTTACAAGATTTTCCTGTCGTAAATTTATATCCTTTCCAATTTAAAAAGAGTTTATCCATAGAAATGTATCTAATTATAAAACTGATTTTATTTCTAAGCATGACCTGTGCCCCGCCCACTCTCAGACTACATTTTCTCATGCTTTTTTGAGTTCTTAAAAGAGCTTTTTATTAATTTTAATTTAATTTTTTAGCTATTTAATGTAATTTTCTATTATTTATTATTTTCTAAATTCAATAACTTTTTTACAATGGGCATTGGTAGAAATTTTTACAGTCATCTAAAGATCCCTGAAAGGAGATTTAGAGTCCGACAGGACTAGGTGCTCCAAGCAACATTTGCCAATGATAAGCATGACCCTAAAATTTTAAAACACATTTTAACTTTATGAAACACACTTTTTAAATAAATGGAGATCATACTTGAATTCCTGTTTAATTTAATTATCAAGTTCCAACCCTTCAAGCTTTTTCTGTTTCGTAAATCTTCAAAACATACACATACTTTGAAAATAGTTTATTTGTTCTTCAATATTTATTGTATTTCTTCTATTTTTTATTCTTCCATGTTCATTTTAATAGATTCTGAAATTTAAAAAAAAACTACTTTTGAATCAAAGATAATATTGAATCCCCTAGTGTAGATCCATTACTTCTCATTCTATGTTAAATGCAGTTAATTGTGCCAATTCTAGTTCATAATGAAGTAAAAAAATTTAATCATGCAAAGTGAGTAAAAAAATCTGGTAAAGCTATTAATATCGCAAAATGTGTGATGACACAGATAATTTCTATCAAATTTCAACTATAACATTTTTTTTTTGTTGAAGTAAAAGAAAATTTGATCTCATAAATAATTGCATTATACATTCACATGTATATATATATACATGTATAAAAACAAACTTTTTAAAGAAGCATGCAGTAACCAAATATCATTACACCTATAACGTATATGAAACTGGAACTCTGGTAAAACACATAAATTTTTACAAATTTGGTAAACTTTTGCAAAAATTACATATTTTTTTAAACATATTTTATACAACTGATAACATATACGAGTACATTTGTTATTTTGAAATGAGACAATCTAAAATATAGTTTACAATTAGAACATAATACATTGTTGACACATTGTGATATTGGTTGCTATATAAATAACACGGAAACATTGGATTCGTAGATATGTGTTGCCTCAATTTCAATAGTATGCGACTGCATTAAATTTGATAAAACACCCTTTTCAATAGTTTGACCGAAAAAACCGAAGTTTATTTTGCTTATTTCACACAATTTTCATATTATTCTATTCTCTGTATTCTAATGATGGATTATATCTACTAAAAGCTGTATCATTGGCCGAGATTTATTTTTGTGGTAATTTAGTTAAGAAAGAAAAAATTAAGCATTATGTAACAAAATTTGTTTAAAACGTATAGAAAATGTATTTGATATAACATGACCATGATAAACCTGGTTCCCCATTTAATTAGTTGTAATCGTAAGGGGTATATCAGGATATAGATTCATAATAAATAATTTCTGGTCGGAAAATTGGCTCAGTTCAAACTTCACAAGAAAGTAAAAGCTAATCTTTCTTTATAGCCTGTGTGACATATAGTCATTGACACTAGGAATAATCAAAGAGCTCCCTTCTCTCTCCTCTGATCTTTCGTAGAAATATAGAGGCTGATTACCGACATACAGCTGTGCGTGTCTTGAACATCGCCCCGGCAACCTTTGACACTACAAGGAACACTCCCTATTCTGCCCACATACCGGATGTAACCCGAGCCGTGTGCGATGTTCCCAAACACTAGAGAGGGTAGGGAGAAAGAAACCCCCCAGAGCGAAAGGGGATGCCAAAAAACTTCTCTCTCAAAACAACAGAATTTTGACTCTAATAATCTTATTACTAAATTAACTTAAAATGTAAATTTGCAAATAATAGCCTGATGTATTAAACTTAACATTTAAATTATTCAATATCACTCTACCGTAAAAGAGATGACATCTGCTTCGCTTTGCTTCTAAGGAGTAGGGGGGGGGGCATAACAAGACGAACAAAGCATTCGTGAGGACATTCCCACACTGCACTCATTTTCTTCCACTTGCTAATCTTTATTTCCTTAAAAAATAGTTTAGAAAAATTTCAGTTTTAAAGCTCATGGATATCAATCCTAATTAGTGATAGTCTAAAATAATACGATTTTTAATTTTTTATATCTGCAATACTTATGTGTGTTTTATGATTACATTATTTAAATCAGCTGATATACCAGCATTTCCTTTTTTAATCGATGCTATTTCTTTGCTCAAACATGAATGGGATTTTAAGCGCTATTTTTAACAAATTAGCTTATTTTTATATACATAAGGAATTGAGCAATATAATATGATCATGAAGTGTACATTGAAAAATTATTTAAAATAAACAACAAGTGTTTTTATAAGTTGTAGTAATATTTTTTGGGGGGATAGGTGGGAAGAGTTTGCACGGAACTAGTGATTTCTAACGTGTGTGTGCAACAAAGCATGTTTTTTTTTTTTGCTTGGATTATTTCGAATGCGACAATTATTTCTTGGTTAAGTCATTTTAATGTTGCCTAACTAGAAAACAAAAAATGCTCACAATAAGTTTCAGGCTTGTATAAGTTAAAATTTGTTTAAAAATGCAAAAATTCCTTTATATGATAAAAAAAGATAAATTATAACTAATAATATACACTTATTCTAAAGATTATTAAGGCTGTAAAAAACATTTGCCACTTTGTAATAGAAAAGGGTAAAATTAAGAGAAAAGTTTGAAATAAGTATTAACATTAATTCTGATGCTATAAAATGTAATAAAAACTTTAAATATATATTTATAGTTTTTTTAGATGACATTTCAGATTTTGAACAAAATGTTAGTTTTCAAAAACTCGCGTTAGATCTCACCTAATGTAAAACATTTTTAAAATGTTACGATGTTAATAAAAATTATAAGCAGATAAAAAATATATTATTTTAGGAATAATATTTTTTGATTATATACAAAATATAAATGATCAAATTAGAGAGAGTGAGAGAATATTAACGTCGCACTGATTAGCAACACGAGGGCTTTTGGCGATGGTCCGCGTAATTTTGAACCATGGTCAAGTGACGCGGACGACACCTGAGCTAGCACCCCCTCCCCTAACTACCACACCAACGTGGGACGTTTGAGCTCTCGACAGATTTAACGTGCATCGCCCCCTACACGGTGGGTCTTTAGTGGTACTAGGATCGAACTCATGACACGCTAGCCATGATCCGATGCCTAGACCACTCGGCCACCGCGACCATGATCAAATTAGAAAAAGCATTTGAAAGTAAAGAATTTAATGTACAAAGAGCATATTAAGGAAGAAATGTTTTTTCCCCTTTAGTATGGGCAAATGATTATAATGAAAACAAATACTATCAATAGCGCACACAAAAATTTTCAAGGGGGGAGTCCACGGTCGAAAGTCTTCCAACTCGTATCATACATCAAGACGACACCAATTGATTCTTCTGATTTTGTTAACAAAAAGCAGTAAAAAATAAATTATTAAACTAATAATTAGCATTAATTAATAAAATAAATTGTTAATTACAAGTACTTAATTAAATTTTACGTTATATATATACATAGGATTATCATCAATCGAAAAAAATCTCAAGGGCTTTGGGGAGTGTCCAGACCCCCAGGACAACACCCTTGTGAGCGTCACTGAATACTATTATTGTACAACATATTATTAGCTTTATGGTGATATTCTAAAACCGTTCATAGAATTACACACACAAACGGTTGAATACCTCTAATAACTGGAGAGAGAGTGAATATTAACGTTTGAACCATGCCCAAAGGATGAGGACGACACCTTACCTGGCACCCCCTTGTCTTAATTTCCCTCCCACACCAATGGGAGGACGTTTGAGCCTCGACACATTTAACGTGCATCAGCCCCTCTACAAGGAGGCCAATAACTGGAGGATAAATATCATAATATTCTTTTGTTTTATGAATCATTTTTCAACTATGATCATGTTTAGTTTCTATACAGGTTGAGAAAACTATCAAATTTTCAATAAATATAGTTCCTTCTTTAAATTTGGATTCCCACGGTTATTAATTTTCAAATTTTTTCATAATTACAAAATAAATCTTTACCTAATATATTCTTAGACTATTATAAAATTATTCATTAAGTTAATTTTTTTTTTTTTTTTAGAATCATTTATAGTCTTTGAGTGTTTTGTTCTATATATTTCTTTAATCAGTCTTTCCGTTTAAACTCTAAAACACTGGATGTACTTTTATAACTTAATTCCTATTTTCTAATACTGTTTTAAACTTTTATAATGAATAATATTTATTATGATATATGTATAATTTTATTAATGATTTACTTTGTTCAGATATACTTTTAGAAACTAATGAACTTGCTTTAGGAACTATTCGAATGGGAATCATAATTTTTTGGATATTTTAAATAAACTTCTAATATGTATTTCGTTATAGAATTATCTGGTATTTTAGTTACATTTTCTACACATTTTTTCAATGATTTAAAACCAAAATATGGTAATTATTCAGAAATAGCCCAAACATATAAACTATTAGCATCTAAATACATTAAGTAGATGGATTCCAAATTTTTATCAGTATTTTTCATCTTCTATTTATTACTTGATTTTTATATCTGTTATAACATTGAGGTGTATGCACGCTAATTTCTTTTTAAAATCCTATCTTAATTATTTATAACTCTATTTCAGTTTTTTTTTACATGGTATCTCAAAAAAAATCCAGGACCTGTAAAATATCAAGCAGGACTTAATTCCTTAATTTTCATATATTTCATCTCTGAAATGTTCAAAAATGAAGTGAAATTAATTTTCAATTGAACCTTCATTTTTTTCCTTACTAGTTCCTACAAGTGTCATTTTATAGAGTTGTGATATGAAATGTTATAACTTTTTAAATAATTCAGTTATAATACGTCCAAATGTATTCTTATAACAGAAATATTCTTACACATTCCTTGTTTTAAGTCAATGAATATCTTATCTTTAAATAACTTTTCAGTGTGTTACTTGATCATTTCGGCTCCTTATGCGAAGTTTTCCTTTTTCCAAATACTCCTTTTTAAAACTTGAGTTACTTCTCTCATTAATCCTTAATGGATTAACCTAAGCTATTGAACATGTTTATTATCGTCAGTATTCAGTTGATATTAGTATTATTCAATTTGTATACTTGCATATGAATTAAAATTTTATCATGTTGTTACGAAGTTTAAATTTTCCCCTTTCGAGTATGAAAATGATTTTAAAAATTTCTTTTTTCTGATATTTAAATTTAGATAGATATGTTTATAGAGATTGTGTGCTTTGATAAAAATAAACTGACGTCAGAGGTCGCTGAAGTTTCATTTTCTTAAAATCTAAAACCCCCAAGATGACCGAGAAAAAGTGCAATGTTTACTCAATCGTTTGTAGATGAAAGTGGATTTTGGTTTTTATTCATACTATTAGTTCACGGCATACGAAGCGCTATCTGTGTAATTAAGAGAGTAGAGTGTGTTATTGTGTTTATAGCAATGCATGTATGAACTGTGTTTACGCAATCCCAATTACGCTGCCTGAACTGCGCATGCCCTGCAATTCCGATGCGAATGTAAAAAGAAGTTATGAGTAAAAAATAAACGCCAGTCCACAAGAAACTGTTTTGTGATTGTTGCATGAATATCGACTAAGAGAGAACCATAAGTATTGGCAGTGTTTGCAGCAATAAGCGTATTGTGCTAGAGATTCTTGAGTCTACTGCTTAAGTGTTGGAGTTATCGATACATACTAAATTAAAAAGATATTTAATAAAAAATATCAAACTTCAAGAACAGAGTAGGAAAAGATGAATTAAAGATGAAAATCGTAATTTTTTTTTTTAAAAAAATGAAAACTGCAATATATTCAAAATTACGAGGCCACGAACCTCGTAATTTTGAATCATGGTCAAGTGACGAGGACGAGACCAGAGCTGGCACCTTCCTCTCCTAACTTCCATACCACACCAACGGGAGGACGTTTGAGCCTCGATATATTTAACCTGTATCGGCCCCCTCTGCGTTACGGATCTTCAGCGGTACAAGTGTCGAATTCATAATTTGAGTCCATTACCTTGACCACTAGGCTACCGCGGCCACCTAAATTTGTTGAAGACAATACAACTGCAGTAAAAACTATATATTATCACTTTTAATCGCAAGCACAGATCGAAACCATTTACTGAAGAAGAATGTATTAGTGAATGCTTAACTAAAGCGGAAGAATTACCATATATACTCGAATTTAAATCCCACTTTTTTCCCAATGTTAATGCTGCTGAAAATCGGGTGTGGTTTAGAATCCAAGGGAAAGAAATTTGTTGAAGGGTATTTGGAGCAATTACGGGGTCCCGTAAGTAATTAAAAGTTTGTAATACTGATAAAAAAAAACAATTCGCTTATTAGTTCTCATTTAAAATTTATTTTAATTTCGTAAAATTTGATATCGATAAAAATTTTACACTATTTTTCATTTTTCACAATAACTTGTTGAGAATATGGGGTGCGGCTTAGTTTCGAATAAATACGATATGCCCAGTACAAGTAAAAAATTTTAAGTGTAATTTAAGTTGAAATTCTGTAGCCAGCATAGGTGATGCAATAATCGAGAATTATAGTCGGGTCGAGTTATGTGTTATGCGTAATACATTATTTTGATGCACTTTTGAAAATCTTCATGAAGTGTAAGTTATCCTTGGAAAGTGGCCGCGGTAGCCGAGTGGTTTAGGCATCGGATCGTGGCTAGCATGTCAGGAGTTCGAGCCCAGTACCACTGAAGGCCCGCCGTGTAGGGGAGCGATGCACGTAAAATCTGTCGAGAGCTCAAACGTCCTCTCGTTGGTGTGATGTGGTAGTTAGGAGAGGGGGTGCCGGCTCAGGTGTCGTCCGCGTCACTTGACCATGGTTCAAAATTACGCGGACCGTCCCCAACAGCCCTCGTGTAGCTGAACAGTGGGACGTTAATATTCACTCACTCACTGTCCTTGAAAAAGTGGGTTTGTCTTGAAACTGATGGAGCACTTACCATGACCAGTATTATTAAAGGAGTTGCCAGATTAAAAGAAACAAGCAAAAAACAGCATCGTAATAGTAATTTTGATCATTTGGATTGTATTATTTCATAGCAAGTACTGTACTTGGATATACTGGACATGTTTTAAAATTGTAAACTATATTCGAGCATGTAGAATTTGGCATCGACAATTTGCTTCCTTTCTGGATGATATAGAATGTGAATTTATAGGTCAAACATATTACATATGAGCTCAATAGATTTTGATTCATAAAATGTTAAAACGATTTTTTAAGTTGCTGGATGAAATCATTTTCTTGGAAATAAAAATTATGAAAGTGCTGAATTAAAAGATGAACATTGGGTAAAGCACCTGACTTTCTCAGTTGATCTTACAAGTCAACTTAACTTTAAACTTCAAGTCAAAAATCTTTTTGCTACAATGCTATTTGATAATATTAACGCTTTTAAACAAAAATTATTACAAACAGAAAGAGAAAACTTACCTCGCTTTGAAAGCTTTAAAGAAAATCTATTTATTAAATCCCTTAAATTAAAATTTACAGAATAGTCTCACCAAATTAAATTGTTAGAAATGGAATTCGATCGAATGTTTTTTTATTTTAAAAATTTTGAATTACTATTCCGTTTCTTAACTTCGCCTCTATCTATCGATATTATAATTGTTGAGGAAAAGTTATAAATGGAATTAATTGAAATCTATTGTGATTATTTGCTGAAACAAAAATGTTTTGAAGTGGGAACTCTAAATGTTTATACATATTCATATATGTAGATCGGTTTCTTAAAATGTTATCATTTTAAGAAACCACGTATAGTGGCTAAGTTCGGAAGCACTTATTTATGCAAGCAACCATTTTCTTTAACAAAAAATAACAGAAATTCAGAAAGATCTAGGTTAAATGATCTAGACCTTTCAGAGGATCAATATTTATCAACATTTTTTTAAAAATTACATGAGTTCAATATATTCAACCAAATTTTGATGACTTGCTTTGAGAAAATAAGAACAATATTAACATTAAATTGTATTTTGTATAGTAACTTTAATTTTTGTTTTATTATAAAACAATATAAAACATGCATAGTTTAAAAAACAAAATGAAATATTAAATGATTATGTATGCATACTATATAATATATTGAATTTTATAAATATAGAATATAATGATTCTAAAAATCCTGTTTTATTAAATTTTTGAACATTAGAAACATGCGGCCCTCAACTTAATAGGAAATAGCTCATGTGGCCCGTGATATCAAATAATTTTGACATTCCTGTGTTATACCAAGCATCGGTTACTTATGGCATGCGGGAGAATTTTCAGAGCATCTACAAACTTATGAAATAACTATCTCATAAAAAAGTAGAATGAATGCATCTAACGCATTTTTATTTAAAGCTATACCTTGTATTCAATTCTTTGCCATAAAACAAAGAGACACGAGAAGAGCAAATCTAATTTTGTATCGGATTTCTTATATCGGATTTAAAGAAAAATAACAACTGATTTAGCTTTTTCGAGAATGAATGGGACTGTTACAAATTTGTGTTTTAAAATGTTACAGCTAAAAACACGACACACATGTTGCTTATTCGAAATGTGAAAGATAGAATAATCATTAAAGAAGGCAATTTTATATAGCTGTATTTCATTCTCAATTAAATCTTCAAATCACTTTAATCTCGCTTCGAAAATTTGAATCGGTCAGTTCTTATTTTTAGTTTCCTAAAATTTATTAAATTTTAATCGAAAGCTAATTTAAATTGTTGGATATCGATGTCGAAGTGCATCTGCATAGAAGATTTATCATTGTGAACATGTTAGAAGAGGAAAGTTTTATATTAAATAATTACAGAAACTAAGAGTTATGTGAATAAATGTGTCGATAATTACTTGAACGAGTAATATAGATGTGATGGTGTAATTAGAACAGTTAAGTGTTAGCTCAGTTATATTGTCCTTTTCAAAATTATCAGTCTTCATGTTGACTCAAAATGTAACATTAATTAACTATCAATTAATAATTATAAATATACTCTATATATAAGATGAATGACTTTAAGACTAATTAATAACATTCTATGGAAGACTGGTTCTGTAATTCTAAGCTCTTGGGTGAGAAAATAATAACAGCTGCATTCCAGTTAAAAAATAAAATGATTAATTCTTTCTTATAAAAGGATAGAAATAATGATTAATTCTTCATATAATTTAAGCGAATCGGACCGCCATGTGTACATAAACGTATCACAATTTCGATCGAGCTGGTAAGATTTCGCCGGTCATGAATTTATCAGCAATTCGGAATCTAAATGTGACACCAATAGTAGTCATACCATATAGTAGTCAATCAATGACTACTATAAATAGTAGTCATTGATTGGTAATGTTAATTATAATGAGAAATAGAGTAGAATTTTTTTCTTCTTTTAATATGTGGTCATGGAGTTAGGGATTTTTAAAGTATGATCACAAAGATCGACTGATTATTGAAATATTAAAAAAACCCAAAAAACCAGGATTTTACAGTTACAATTTTTTCTTTAATATTCAAAGAGCAACAAAAAATTCCTCAGTTCTTAAAGAGAAAAGCATCAAAGCTTCATGGACAGAAAAGTATCAGTAAATGTTTTTTAGGTTCGGTTAATTTAGGCAAAAAATTTTTGAAATTAAATTTTAACAATGAAAATGAACGGTACTTTTTTGATTTTTCTTAAGGAAACTATAATTGAAAATTTAATATTTCAATTGTGATTCATTATTCGTAACGCAATTTTACGTATCAGGATAAATAATGTAGTATTATTCTAATTTTAGTTATTTAATACCATATTGTAAGTTGCTTAAAATTGTTTTTGTGGCTGATTTATAAATATATTATCAGATTTTGGAAAGGTTTATTTACAGGTGGCTTAATTTTATAGCAAAATAAATTTAAAGGAATTTAGTGGGAATACATGTTTAGAGAGATAGATAATTTATCAGTTACTTCTTTTTTACAAATAATTCACTCCTTAACCTTTTTTTTATATATATATGCGATTTGTTTTCTCAATGAAAAAATTGTTATAACTACACATACTATCGTGAAAGACATCTTTTCTTTCAAAATCCGTTGCATAAATAATAGTCATATATTGATTTTTATTTTCAAAGGATAACTATACTTTTGTGTATCATAAAGCAACTTTTATTTTTAAGACGTCTTAAAACAAAGAGCCAATTTTAAAGAATTTAATGAATTTTATGATTTGATTAACAGAGAGAAAGTTTTACTGTTTTTAGAAAATATGCAAAAAAGATAATCCACAAAGAAAAAAATCATAAGCAACGTATAATGGTACAAGTCAAACTTAGTTTCATAAACTTCATGCCCCTTAATTGTCAATAAAACCTTAGATCGGGGGTGGCCAGCCCGT
>BMAO01030857.1:0-46154 GCA_019973975.1 Trichonephila clavata
TTAGGCAAAGTAGGAAAAACCTCATTATAAAGTTGTATCAATAACGCACATTTCTAAGAATACAAATGTTATTTTGGCAAAATATTGATGGAGCCATTCAAAAAAAATTCAAAATACGTAATGGAAAATGATACTGTTCCAAACAAAATGTATGTCTTTATTTTTAAGGAAAACAAAATTTCCAAATTAAAAAAAAATTACAATTTACCTACTTAGGTTGCAACATGATAGTCTTGAATGGCATTTTGAATTACATTTCATAATATTTTTCCCGCAAAGGCACTTCGTATGTTGGTATTTTATTTTACACGTAGTTTGGACGAATCATTGGGCACTTCCATAGGACTGAGTAATTGCTACTAACATGAGAGAAATTTCGTAATCAGGAATATTTTTAATTCTAAGCAAGCTGTTAGGGCAAAAAGCAAATTGTAATTTCACATATACTTGTTTTAGAATTCTTTCAGAAGTTCAAAGTCGATAGAAACCATCATTTCCCCCACATTGTAAGTGTGAATATATTGGCTTTCGGAAAAAGTCACAGATTCCTCACATTACCGTTTCTTTTAATAATTTTCGGTTTTTTTTCTGGCAAGGTTAACCAAGGGGATGCACAGTTTAATATCATAACGTGTAACATGTTTGCATTAGTTTGAAAGTTTTTTTCAGAATACTATCACATCCATAGAATTCGTGGCGTAATACTGTATAGCAGTATTACTGTATAGCTCAACTTTTTTATATTTTTTTGGACCGTTCAACGTTTCATAATTTTACCATGGCACGCTGAGGGTGGAACGTTTATTATTTATATTTTAAATTGTTTTTATTTAATAATTTATTTGTGTGTGTGTGTGTTTAAACAGAATAAAATTCGGTTGCACCAAAAATGTATATAAACTAATTTTACTTGAAATATATAAAAAAATCCATGGAAATCACACAGGGAAGGCAACAAGACAGAAATACACCCTAGTGAATAAAAAATAAATAAATAAATGCTTCTTGAGTGACCTGGTACCATTTGATCCAAGGGCCGGTGGCTTAGAGACCACTGTTGTATAGTACTGATGCCTTCTTTAATAGTTCAAGGCTGTTTTCACCAATTGTACGAGACCCGAACTAATCGTGAAGCACATTTAAGACAGAAAAATGTCTCAATTTTCTTGAAATTCTGCAAGGATTATATAATTCATACATTTGTTTATGATAAATTTCAAAATATTGCATAAATAGTTATTTTTACTTTTTAACATGAAAGGGGATATCTCATTTAACATTATGGTACTGGAGAAAAAAAAGGAAGCACATTTTATACCAGAAAAAATGGGTCAACTTGTATAAGAATGACGAGTATGATGGAATATGCTGCTCTACATAGGATAGCGAAACAAACATTATTGTACTAATGTTAGAAATAATTTTTTATCCGAAAACTTTTTAAAAATTTGAGTTCCGTTCCTTAGTATGACACCGAAGACACATCCTTAAATTAGTTTAATTTTATTCTCCACACATCACACATCATAGGTATTAATCAATTAATAGTGCCTGGGTTCCTTATGAGTAGAGATTTTGGCATTTTGAACATCACTTATTATATTCAAGTGAGTAATGAAAGTTAAGAAACTTTTTTTGCGTCATTAACTCGAATTTTGACCAGTTGGTCGGCACATGGTTATTTCATGTCCATATCGGCAGTTGGCAACCTTTTCGGTGTGGCGTGTCAAGTCAATCTACCAATATGATTCAGTGTAGCACAGTAGGGCGTTTTTGAAAAAAATCAAAAATTGACAAATTTGTTGAGTACTGCAAAGTGCCACATGTCACACGTGTGCCACAGGTTGCCGACCCCTCCTATAGACCATGATTCATTCTCCGACACCACAGCCTGTACCTCCATTTTCAAACAGCACAAACCAATTTTTTGTTGAAATAGTTTAAGGAAAATTGAGTATTTTGACATTTCGAGCAAATCGCGAAGTGCAAAGGACATTTCCAGATTCTGAAGCACACGTTTAAAGTCTCGTGTCTTGCCATGCAATATTCGAAAAGAATTGGAGATGCCTTTCATCCTATGTTGGTTTCTCATTAGGCATTCTGTAGAATGCCTAGGCAATGTATGATATGTGGATCATTCCATACATTGCCAGTTAGTTTTAATTGGTTTCAAAGTGACCGCCGTTTGCAGCAATACAAAGGTGCAAACGCTTGCAGAAATTTTCAACAATGAGCCTCAAGTCTTTTACCTTTAATCTACCCCTTTACCGCAGAAACAATTGATTTACAGAGTGTAAAGTTTTGTATAGTTTAGTGCAGTCTGTGGACTCAAAAATGGATCATACACTGTAATCCAAGAGATTGATATCCTGCGAGTTGGGTAGCTATTCTTCACATGATATCATGTCTGAAAAATTTGTCTTGCACCACTCTTGAGTCTTTTTGGCCTTGTGAGCTGGTGCAGAGTCTTGTTGAAACGTCCACTTTGCATTTCCGAAATACTTTGGGGCCCACGTAAGTACAACAGCTTCAAGAATGTCCCTTTGGGTACACTTTTTGATTGATTTTAACGCCCCCTTTCACAAAAATCAAAGCAATTTTACCACATACCCAAATTCCGCCCCAGACCATGACAGGCTTTGGATATTGGCGATATCCAACAATTCCCGAATGCTTAGAGCTTCCACAGACCAGATTCAATCGTTTGGGAGTTAGGAACTTGTTGAACCGCAAAGAGCTTCTCATCAGTGAAAAGGAATCTACCATCGCTGACTTGCGGACCGTCTCAAAAGTTTTCGGCATCTTTAAAGCCGGTCGAGTTGTTTCTTTCATTGAGGAGCTGAAATTTTCGCAACTTGTAAGGCTTCATTTCAAGCTATGTTTTTGCAATTCGTCTCACCGATCTGATACATATTCTGATGTCATGAGAGATTTTCGCATGAATAGCATCGGATTCCCGAGGACTCGCTTTCCGATGGTCTTACGATTCATTGAAGTGTTTATAGTGCGTTTTTGCCCACTTCCTGGACGTCAACAATTATTGCCAAGATCTTTGAAACGGCAAATTGCATCAAACACTGTTTGCTGAGGTACAATAAGCAAATGAACGACTTCACACTTTAATTTCCTTTGCTGAAACAACTCGAAAATAGCAGACCTTTTGCTGGGCATTATCAAAAACACATAAATTAAAGTACAATCTAAGAAATGTATTAAAAAATATTTATTATTAAAATGGTGGATAAAGAAACTTGAATATACCAATTAAAAAGAAATTTGTTAATTATTCTAGGAGGCAAGTAATTTGTCCGAGTGTATATATACCATGCATATATATATATTACAAAAATATACAAAAAATAGTTATATACCTAAGATAACAATAGTCATGATAGAATAGTTTTTGCCACAGAAATACTAGGGCACAATCCTGACTTTAGGAACCAGGTTTGCAGGTTTAAACAGTATTTTCTGCCAGCCAACCTTCACCTGAATTTGCCAATATTATGGGCCACAGGGAAAGCATGAAATTTTAGAGATGTATAACTATTATTATAAATAAAACAAACATTTATTAATGTAAAACGATAATATTATAGCCTGTAATATTTACTAAGATATTCTTAAATCAAAGTTAAAACTATTGGAAAAAGACTTGCCACGTGAGAATTATAAATATATTCCCCGGCAGTGGACAATAACAGTAACGAAGAAAACTATTAAGTTTTGATAAAATAACATTAATACTATTTATATACACATTTAAACCTCTATATCTTGTTTTAAAATTTATAGAAAATAAAAGTACCACCAAGACATATACAATTAGTTTTAAATAAAATATGATATTGTTTATTTACTTAGCATGATGCGCCATCGATCGATAAACTGTACACATAATAACATATTTTTATTTAACTGTTAGGTATTTTTTTTATAAATTTAAGAGGGTATCCATATCCATACAATGTTTAATAAAGTTATTAAAATTTAAATATATTAAATTTAGCACTAACTATTACGTTATTACGATAAATATAATTGAAAATAATATTTATATATATATAGATATAGAAAGGTTGAAGTTCCAGTAATGCACTTTAAGAATTTTAAAATTAAAATCATCTATTTTATCATAAATATTTCTATGTAATTTATAGTCCTAAATACACAATGATACATATAAGTAATTAGTTTTAACTGGATAACTATTAATTTTAATTCGCTTTAAGTAATTCGGATTAAAAATAAGATTAGGGTTAAAATTATTATTTTTACCAAAAATAATTAGGTCATCTATGTATCTAAATATGTAATAATCATTATTAATAATGTAATTATTTTCGTACAGGTGTAAATATAAATTAGCCAAACTATTTCTGGTAGGGCCGATTTGAGGCAAACCTTTGGTTTGTTTGTACAGAGAACCATTAAAATTAATGTAGTTTTCTTTTAAGACTAAATCTATTAGAGTTCTAAATTTTTGTAAATTAATATTAAGGTTATAATTACTATAATTATCTAAAATTACCCTAATTATATCATTGATATTTATGGAATTAAAAATATCTTGAAAGTCATAACTATAAACTGAATAAATATTTTTATTTTTAAAAAATATATAATATCTTTACTAGTTTTAATTATAGATTTATTACATTGCTTATTGATGAAGTTTTGTATAATATTATGCAGCATTTTACCTCTCAGTAGTGATATAAGTTATAAAACCATTTTTGTTACTATTCAATATTTAACAGGATTTTTATGGAATTTAGGTGTTAAAAACATATATGGAAAATTAATCTTAAGGATGGAAACACCCTACTTTCTATATGTAGCAATGATTCGATTATTAATTTTTTTATTTGACAAGTGCAATCTTTTAAAATATGCATTGTTGAAAACATTTCATTAATCATATTATTATAAAAATATTTACAACTTATAGCATAATTATCAGGCACTTTGTCTATGTAAGCAATGACAAAATTCTTTTGTAAATCATCTCTTTTTTACATCTTTATAAGTAAGTATTGATTTAGAATGATAGTTAAATTTCATCAAATCTTTTAAAATATTGTACTTAAATTCATCAAAAGCGTCTAAAGGCAAACCATATTTAACTGCAGATTTAGTAATAAAATTATTTATATCATTATTAATTTGTTTTTAACAGTATTATTGTTGTTAGAAATTTTATTCTAAAACTAGTGTCTTTACTCATGATATCTTTTAAAATTCTGTCCTATATATATATATATATATATATATATATATATATATATATATATATATATATGCTGAGGAAATGGATGTATGCATATATTTATATTTCATTGACGTACCAGTTATATAGCTTTAAATTTAAGCTCATGATTTATTTTGAATGCTATCAGCTTATGTAAAGTACCTCTGGAAAGGCCGGTATAATATAGCTGACTGCTGTGAACTACTATAAATCCTCACAACGGACTACTAAAATATGTATGTGAGTGTGAATAAGCATTATTGACAACAAAATCAATTTTTCAAGAAGTGGATTTATTAGTTTCTGTGAAGTTCTGGGTGGTGAGTTAGACACAGAAATTGCTTTTTTAGACCATCTCAAACATATTCAATAAAAATGTGACCCAGAAACCTGGAAGGGCATTCCATACGGTGAATATACACTTCTTCATGAAATTAATCAATGATATTAGTTCTGTTTGACCACGGTTTATCGGTCATACAAATGTAGTCTGGGTCCATATGCTTCAGAACAACATGGCATATGCTTTCAGGATCTCATCCCTATAAATTTGTGAGTTGACAGTACACAAATCCAAAACGCACAGTGGAATTCGGCTGACCAACATAAATGCACCACGCTCAAGGATTGTTTTGCCACTAAATCTGTCGATTTTTATTAAGTAGGAGGAATGAAAATGAACTCAATTTTCAATCCAGGTGAAAACACGTGGATAATCACATTCTCTGGCACATTATGACTCATCACTTAGAAGCAAAACCCCCATTCTTGTGATTTCCATGACTAATGTTTTAAGCTCCACAATACCCGGAATTTCCTGCCGAATGAAGTCAAAGGAATGCGCCAGACTGGATGTTGGGCATCTTCATCAAGATCACGAGCAAGCTGATTAGCCTTTTTTCTCCGGTGATCTTAATTCCAAGTAGTGATCCTGAGCAGTAGTCAATGTTCTGTGGTGATCTTGGCCGAACTTTTTGGTGAGAGTACCACTTGTTTGATTCCATAGCCGGGAAACCACTTTCAGACCAATTATAACCCTCGAGTCATCTCCAATTGAGACTGACCAGCTTCAAGCCTGCCAATGGCTCACCTTTCAATGAATTATTCAAGCGATTATGATAATTTATTGTCGCTGCAAAAATACTAACTTGTTGGTTTTATTGCGATATTCACAAAAATGAAGGCACAATTTGCATATTCTTGGACAGTCTCAATCCAGAAGTTCTGCAAAGACTAACGCTAAGCAACATACTTTCCTAAACTGAAGATTGATATTTTACTACCCGTTCTTCGAAATATATGAGATATCTGTTCTATCAGTTAACTGCATACATTATAAAATTATGATGAAAAACATATTTGTGACTTTGATGTTGGACATAACTATATGTATAACTTGAAAATTTAAACACAATTTTTTTAGGAACACTAATAAAATATAACTGAAAATAAAAATAGTCCATTTAGAATGCTAGACACATGTTTGTGAATAACAGAAGCCTAATATATAAGCTCGTACAAGAATAATTGATAATTATTCTTTCATTTCATAATTTTGGGTTCACTGACTTTAAATATATCAATTAAAATAAAATGCTTGTTTATAATGTTAATTAAAATTATAAAAGAAAATATTCCCTTTTTATGAAATAAAATATTTCTAAAAAAAATATTTTATCTACATCTTCGGAAGTTTTAAAAGAAGAAAGACAAAGAAGTTTCTTCTTTTAAAACTTCCGAATATAATTTGCTTAAAACATTTATTGAATAATACATTGTGAAATTTGCATGCAAGATATAAAAATAAATTAATTTCTTTTTTATGTTTTTGCCATGGAGTCATTAATTAATGACAAAACAAGAAACACTATCATATTGATTTACTTGTTAACAATTTTTATGACGAAATAATTCGATAAAAATTTATAAAAAGTATAATTAATTAGAGTTTTTAGATAATGCATTAAAACTTTTTTAAGCAAAAATTTATTAATACAAATTCAGATAGATCAAGTAAGAATTAAGACATATTTTTTAACTTAAGATATGTATTTATACAAATCAGGTGATTGATAAAAATAAAAATATTAAAAATTCTTTAGTTTATTGATGTATTATATTTAATTATTGATGTATAAACAGACATTTTGTTTTTAAAAAAACGATATGCATTCTTAATGCATGTTTAATTATCAATAGTTTTTCTTTTTGAGTTTTTTTATATTTAAAAAATTAATAAGATTAAATTTTTATGTAAAGGAAAATATTTTTAAAAAAATGTAAAACCATATTTTATTTAAAACTTGTTTTTAATGTTCTCTTTTACAAATATATTCTTGTTTAGTTTTTAAATTGAGAAATATTCCTTTTCATGCAAGTTAGTGAATAAAATGGTACATTTTGTTTTAATATGTTTTCCAAAATACTCTAAGGTTGGTTCGCATTTATTGTCTGAAAAATTCTAGTAATATATCAAAGTTTAGAAAACTGCAGAAAAGGAAATAAATGTATTAAATGTAAATGTATGTCTAAACATATTTGAGGAAAACGAAGCATTTGTATCTGAATTTCAAAAAGTACTTCAAACTATTTTTTTATTATTTGGGTATTTTAATAATGTATCAGATGTTAAGAAAGCTGTATTTGAGAAATGAAAAAAAAAATCTTCTAAGTAAATTTTAACAAACAAAAAAAAATGCTGTAATTTTTTTACATGTCCTTTAATAAGTAAAGAGATAAATAACGAGCACACACTGTACCATTAATATACACTATATATGAATGAGGTTCTATGATAAGTGCTACTTATCTAAAATTAATTACAAAAATAATTTATTTTAGTTTATTTGAAGTAAAAATAAAAGATCAAGAAAATTATCAAACATACTGCAAATCTTTTGGGTTCCTTTTTTTTTTCTTCAAATTTCTCATATGGCTGAGATAATAAAACATATGCACATAAGTTGAAATTTGATTTAAACGTATAATTCTAATATGCTATATAGCTTTATTGTATAATTTATATTTAAATATACAAATCGCCTTCTTGGGGAACAATATACTTAAACAAAGAAGAAACGCTATGTACCTTTTGGATTGCTTTTAATACAAGTGTAGAATTACTATACCATACATATCACTCTTGTGTATTTAAATAAATATTTGATTTTTACAAGAATAAAACAAAATTTTTGAGAAATGCCAGTTTTAAAATAGGTGACGATTATCTTCCTCTCGTCAACCTTTCCAGAAACAAGAAGTAGCGCTCATATAAATGTGGACTAACTTTATTTCCTTTTACTCTTAGTGACTGATAATAATCCATAATGGAAAATAATCATAATTTAGCTGGATGTGTGAACAATATGAAGTAGAAGTTCTATTACTACATTGTTTTTCTATAATATTTTGCAAACATCAGTTACTTTCTAAGAAAAAATTAGTTTTTCTTATGTAGAACAGCTTTACTCAAACTGTGAGGCACGATCCTAAGGAAGGCGTGGTAATTCTACAAAGGAATGGTAGAAAGGGAGTATATCGAAAATACGAAAACTTAAGATTGCTTTAAAACAAATATTAAATTACTGAAAGTAAATTAAAAAATACTTTTTCATAATAAAAAATAAAATGCGCATTTACACAGCTGTAACACACTTATAAATGTATCAGTACTGCACAATGAAATTTATAACTAAATTAACCATACTAAGTTAAGAACAAGTATAATAATTTCCCAGTGATCCCATAGGTTTGACATATGTTAAATTATTTACAAACACTAAATCTTATCTTGTTAATTTTAACGGTTTATGTTTCATTCCTTTAACTGCCGATTAAAAGTTATGCGATTTGCTCACCAATGCCACCGTTTGTTACGCAGCCACTTATATCTGATGTATTGGTGCGGGGTTGAAAATGAATAAATAAACAAATCCTCTAATATATGTAAATCCTTTCCAAAACCTGTAAATGTCTTTTTATTGCATTTCAAAGCCTTTGGAATAATTTTATGGATAACATGGTAAAATAAAATATCATACTTCGTAAAGACGTATATATACTTCCGGAGCAATCAACGCTTTGGCTAAAGGAAATTTTTATTTACAACGGAGGCATTTAAGAGTTTAAATGTGTAATGTAGCTTTAGAGGCAAAGGAAAGTATAATTGAATTCATTACAGTGTTATTGTTTGGAGAAGGGGGGGGAAGTCATGAAAATTATGATTGAACATTGAATCGCATTTATTGAAACTTTGCGAAGCACTGATGTAGAAATACTCTCATATACTGGTACCGTCTCAATAAATTGGATCTGAATTAGTTTTTTGTTTTTATCAAAACGTACGAGTTTTTTTTAAATAATTTCATGCAAAAGTTTAAAAGTTATTTATTTTTAGAAGTTGGCAAACTTAAAAGGTTTTAAATACTTAAATGTTTGATTTTTTACTAATTTTTTTGACATCTTATAATGAAATAATCATGTTTTAAAAACTGAAAGCATTGATTAAGAGAAGAAAAATAAAGCAATAAAATATAGTTGAAGATATTATATAGAAAGATGTATATTTAAAAACCTAATTCTCCCATTTTGATCATTTTGAGGTGAGTAAAAAAGTGTCAGTTAACCAAGCAAAGAGAATATACTTAAAAAGTAATTTGTCCAACTATATAAAATAGCAGATTACCGTCCCATGCCCCAACGGTTTAAAACTTCAAATTATTATAAAATCAAGAGTGAATTATATAACGTTATATTTAGCTGTTGGGACTTTTCAAAACTTGAGAAAAAATGTTTATATTGCGAAAACTACAAAAAGAATTCATTTAATTCAGACGCAAAAATATCTCAAATAAAGTTAACGTACAAACACACAAGCTAATAGTTCATTCACTAAAGAGTCTAAAGAAATTCTTCCCAGCTTTAGTATGATCGCTCCAGAGTCAGAGCATGGGGTTCCCTGCACACCATAGAACTTCCTGTCAGTGCCTATAGTGTCGTCGCAACCATCCCTAATTATCTTTCCCGATGTTAAATATTTAAAGGGTAATATTAATATTAAAGTTTTCAGTCAAAATACGGTTCAAACGCTCTTGAAATCAAGAAATACATGTGCTGCTTTTTCGAAACATCTCTAGTCATGCGGAAAAACCCGTGCATTATGCTTAGAGGGTTAAACAATTTCCCATTAAGAGAATATTTGCCTATAAGACAAATAAGACACATAATTAAACTATAGATCATATCAAAACATCTTTCCATTACTCGTGTGACATAAATATATGAAGACATGTTGTTTAATGCGTAGCGAAATAAATTGAGGGCACTTCTTGGAATATTACAGTTAACAGTTTTTGCACTGATTGTACTCTTCTATATGATTTAGGAATAATTATTTTCAGAATTTTTTGAAAAAAGCAAGCCGCATATTCCTCCTGAATTTCTAAACTTACTTGATTTTTGAAAATCATTGCTATGTTTGTCTGTGTAAGACCTTTCAGTCAAGTGTGCCTAAGAAAAAACAATTCATGATACTTCTGTCCACTTTTCACCATTATGGATATGTTATGCATGAAAAGAAAAATAAAGACAAAAAAAATCATGAAAAATTTATTCTTCTTCTAAAACCAAACGAAAGATGAATTAAATAGAATGGATATCATAACTAACCCTTATGCACAGTTTAAAGGAAAACATGACCAATGAGTTCACTATTATCAGGTTTATCTAAATGCAATTGATAATTTAGTGGTGTTTATACATAAGGTTGATTGAAATTTTATTTTTATTTCTTTGCAGCTTAAAAATTACTCAGTTAATATAGCAGTGAAAACTAGATATGTTTTAAAAATTCACTATTGCTTGGAGCATCTCTGTCTTATTAATTTACTTCATACATGCATTGGATATAAAAGTTGAATGTTATTGATTTTTTATCACTTTTCCTCGTATACTTAATGTTTTTGATTCTACATTTTTTTCCCTTCTGGTTTCGAGGTATTTTTTTTTAAATTTAACTATTACTTTTGAAACCAAATGACTCCAGTATTTAACTTTTTAAGGAAAATTTTGAAATTTAAATATATTTTATTTCTGTTCATTTCAGGTAGCTACGTTGACCAAGAATGGATCCTAAATGACGCAACCACATCCCCCTGCATCTTTGTGTCACTTAAGACGATTTACATTCTTCACCAATATATCCATGCATTCTAGGTAGTGTTTAGACATGACTTCAGGTAAAAAATGGAACTACATTCTAAAAATATGAACAAATATCAGTGGTTTTTTTGCCTAGAGGAGTCGGCTTGTTCTGTTTTAGACTTGCTACTAATCACGAATTTATGCAAGATCACATGTATTGAATGAGGATATCAAAATGAAATTTGACTGTGTGACCAAGACGTACCCCTAACTTGAGATCAGCTTAATATATGACCTTTCCTTTTAAACTGTATTTCTTTGAGTGATGTTTGATATGCCTTTGTTGACTGTTTTTATCGTTCTGCATTACATTGCGCTTCTGGTTGATTTATGACCAAAATGTTTGAGTCAAGCGTTGTAGGACAAAAATATTTATTTTCTTTTTACTGTCTTTTGCAAATATATATTATATAATTTTCATATTATATATAAACGATATATACTGGGACTTTTAAAGTACTTTTGAATACACGATTGTTTCATTATAAGCTCCCCTTCCTAAAAATTTTAAAAGCCTCCTTACTGACAATCTTTTTTTTTATATTTTTGTTATTTTAGGCACTTAACGATTGAATTTTAATTTTTTTTGCTAATTTTTAATATGAACAATTTTTGCATTCTACTGCAGTATTTATGGGTTATATAGTTCCAGTTTTTAACAAAAATGTTTATATTATTTTAGTTCAATGATGTACGGAAATATATATATAAATGTTATCATTTGAACCTTTAAAGCAAAGTCTAAGCTTGTAATATTAGAAACAGCCTTATAATTGTCCAAAGTGTGAAAACATGCTAATGAAATACACTGTCTTGTTATATCCATATGCAATGTTTAGCCTTAATTTAGATTTATATATATATATATATATATATATATATATATATATATATATATATATATATATATATATATATATATATATATATATACATACTTGTGTTTGTGTAAAATTCGTAATTTTGTAAAAAGGCTTCGTTGAAATACCTTATTTATTTAAAACAAATAATATTCATATTTATGTGAATTTTTTTTGAACAAAATATTGTTGAAATGGAATTGAGTTTTTATTTTTCTGTTATGCGTCAAATAAAGAGGATCCTTCTAAATAATAATACCTTAAGTTTCTCTTATAATTTTTTACACATTCTATCCTCTGAGTCTGAAATGTGCAAAAATTTTTCTTTTTATGATTTTTAAAAGTGAAAAAAAATCGCATATTTAACAATAAAAATATATATATATATAATTTTAATTATTTTAGAAATAATTCTAAATTTTTCTTTTTGGGAAAGACTTGATTAATATTTCCCGCAGTAGGTAAAGGAATTTTTCTCAGTGAGATGGCTTTTGCTACAAAATAATAATTTTGAAGTAAATAAACAATGCTGCATTGAATAATTGTAATTAAATGAAGCAACGAATGCAGATAGAATAATATGGACGAATAAAACATCATCTTACATTTTACGTGATCTTATCGCTCTTGTCATAAATCGGTTTCCATATATAGTGCATTAAGTAGAAAGTTAACTAAAGTAAATTATAATTTGTTAACTTGTATATATTTCACTAACGATAATATCAGTTGTTGGCACTATAAGACACAATAAAAGATTTGAAACAATAAACAGGTCGTATCAATGCCAAATAAGTCCGCATTATGTGTGTATTAACCTTTAAAAGTAGATATTACTTCTTTTTACTTATCAAACCATTCCATGAGAATGTATTTTCCATGTATGATCATACATTACCAGCATTATATTCAGCCATTGTATGGTACATTTGCGTTGCTGGAATTATTTGATCATTACATGATTAAGTATATGTACTACAAAAGAACGAATAGATTGAGTTGCTTTGGAAAGCAAAACGCGTCATTAGGAATACTATGAGTCAAAACACATTTGTGCATGACGCATGGAAATGTTTAATATAGCAGAACTTAGAGACTATTAAAACATTGAATAAGAGGAAATACAGACATTTAATAAAAATAACAGACCATAAAATTCCGCAATAAAATATGTCAAAACAAAGCCAATGAATGAATAGTCTGTCATTACATCACATGAATTACAATTTTATAACATATAAGTAATAATAGTAAGAATAATGTGTAATCTAATAAATTATATACATCACAGATTAATGAATATCAATTATAATCACATGCATCAATTTATATTGTCTTCTTGAAGATATGTATTTCATATATTTTAATAGTTCCTATAACCCTTGTCGTCCCAACATTTTCTTATACTTTTTGCTTCAAAGATAGCTGTATGTAAGAAAAGCTCAAGTTAATGATTGAGTGGGTTTGCTAAAAGTGTAAAGTATTCATTTTTATCAACATATGGTACTTGTAGTCCACGTTTTACTTTCAGCGGGCAAGTCTAGCTTTATTTACAAATACAATGAGAGAGAAAACACGTCTTCCTTTTATGTGTCGTAAAAAATTTAACTATTATTATATATTTCTAATTGGTTGGATACACAATTTTGTATTAATGTTTAAATAGTTGTAAGACAGTAAAAACACTAATTATACTGTATTAATGTTGCTCTTGTTGGACTTAGGATTTCATTAACCCATACCCTGTGACTTGGGCGTTACTTCATTCACTCTAGTTGTAAAGGTATGTGCTGGCCATTTTAGTTTTCTGTTCTTTTTAAATAATTTTGATGATAGCCTAAATGAAAACGAATTATATTTTTTTGTAATTAATATCACATTTTATTACGGGTTTCCAGGGACGCGAGTCCCTTTTACTTTCTCTCGTTCTTTACTGCATTTAATTTTTCTCTTTCATGCAGTTGTTGAGGGGCATTGGTATTTTCATCCTCTACCCACGTATCTGCGTCCATATCGGTCCCATCCCCACCCTCCTCGAAAGAAATCGGAGTTTTTCCGTGAGAGTTGGTAAAGTGTATTTCCAATTTTTATACTTTTTAACTTATAACATTTCCTGAAACACCGTGTTATTGTTCATTCAATACTGTACTAACTTTTAAAAAAGAAAAAAAATCAGGTGTCTAAAAGAGGAAATAATTTTTTCACAAGAGTTATTGCAATTGATGAATAAATCAGATCCTGAACTTAGGTATGTCCAGGATAATGAATATGCGACGGAGAAAACATGTGTACCTCTTATACTAGAAAAATAATCACGTTTACATGAGAACAATTAAGAACATCATGAAAGTATAAAATTATTGTAATCCGCCTGCGAAAAGGTCATGCCAGGATAACAGGCATGACATGTATACCCATTTTCAATGTCTTGATGGCATTTATGATCTAGCAAGTCCATATTTGAAGACTGCGAGAGCAGTTGTGAGAAATGCAATGTTTATTTATACTTGTCAAAAACAAAAACATGATTTTAAGATTTTCCCAGTAAAAAAATAATCAAGAAAAGGATTTAGATATACACCGATAATTTACATTTTTGTAAGAATTTTATATGAATTCAGCTTGTTCCTTCTATCAATTTAGAGCTAAAAATGTATAACTCGTAAAATTTCACAGGCGATGGCTTCATAGGTAAAGCCAAACCAGCACCATCGTGCGGGTTCCATCTACGTTCCAAGGGGCCAGCGAATTTTTTCTTATTATTTCCTCCAGGGTCATTGGGAGAAAATAATGCTAATAGCCAGAAAAGTTTAATGTTTAAAGATAAATATATTTCGGGTCTTAAGGGAATGAACATCTAACTTTAGAAATGTGTTTCATATTCATGTCTCTAAATTCAGAATTGAAATATCTCTTTCAAAAAAACCACGGAAGTTGGAGCCAAATAAAATATTTTACAGCCTAATAAAGTATATTTTCATTGAAAAATATTATTTACTTTATGAAATGTAAGTCTGATAGTCCTAACATTCTTTTTAAAAAAAATGATGAAGCAAACAGGTATAGTAATTTGCACATGAATTAATTTAATGATACAAAAATTTAAGGGAACGGTAAGAAAAGAAAATGCAGCTTATAATCAAAACATAACTTTAATAATAAAGGAAACGTCAAAGTAAAGCTTGTCTTTATCAATTTTCCGATCAAATGAAAAATAGCAATAACAATTAATTGAGTAAACAAATAATTAAATGATCAATAATACTCAAAACTTTTTTCATAAAATTTATATTTTCACCAAACTTACTTCGTAGGGAAAAAATATTGAAAATAATTTTTTTAGACATTTAGAACAAACGACTGTCTTTCAGGATCTTGGTAATACTCTTCATTGAATATCAAATTTATTTTTATGATTCCCTTCATCATTCAACAAATTATTTATGGAGAAATTAAATACTTATTCGAATATAAAACATATGTTTTATGAATACTACTTTGTGTTTTAATTACGAGTTTAAAAAATAGGAAAAGCCTTATATATAATGACACCTGTGACTTAATCTCTAGAAATCGAACTTTCACACTAACTTACATTTGAATATTTTTCTGTAATTATCTTCCATATAATATCATTCGTATTTATAATTGAAAGGGAAGTTCCATAAAAATTGTAGTAATTTTTTTTTAAATAATTTTTTTTCTACATTTGAAGAGATTTAGTTTGAATACATTACATAATGTAATTTTATGAGAAACATATGTACTTTTTTAGTATATTTTCATCTGAAAACTTCATAAAATTGCATTAGTTCTGGATTAAAATTTAAGTGGAGGTGGGAGAAAGGCAAAAATAAAACTGAAAATTAAGGCATAAAATATTTAGGAATGAAAGAAGAAAGAGTTATAAATTAGCATTACATTTTAATGCTGCACAAGGCTATCGGTGACACACCTTTTAATTTTGAAACATGATCAAGGGACGAGGACAACCTAACCAAAGATGAACTGGTTCCCTCTTTTCTTAACTTCCTCATAAACACAATGGGAGAAAGTTTGAACATTACAGATCTAAAGTGTAACGTTCCCTCCACACCGCGGGTTTTCATTGACTCGTTCTCATGAGATTCACCAGCAACAAGTCTGTGACCCTGACCACAAGGCTACCGTGGTCACAAGATATTAATGAAGTTGTAGACTATATGAAAGTCATTGCTGGCAAATACATCTATAAAAACATCAAACTTTATAAAATATATTTCATAAAACACACGCACGCACTTATGATATTATTAAGTTCGCAATTTCGGCGAATGATGCTACTTGTATATTTGTTTGAACAGTAAGGAAATTTTAAGATTCAATTACATTCAAAATTTTAGGGGGGCCTATTTTAATTCTGAAGATAAACATCTTAAGTTCTTAAGATTTATAACTATCTCAATCTCCTAAAATTTTTCCATAATTGTACAAAATACAAATGGACAGAAAAGCGCAATTGATATATAATTTTTGGAATAGTTTTTATATGAATAGTAATGCAAACACTGCTCGTTAGTTTTTATTTAAATTAGAGTTATATTTAATTATTTTGTATTTACTGAACATTACAAAAAAAAGCATTCTTAAATTTGTTTTATAATTTAAAATAAAAAGGACATATAGTATAGGAATAAAGCAGAACCTTTTATGGCTCCTTAAAAAAATTTGCAAAAACAAATAAAGTCTATTTCAAAAGCAAATGGTCTGGTTTGTGTATGATAAATGGCAAAATACCTGAGACCCACAAGATGCAAAAAAAAAAAAAGAAAGAAAGAAATCAGACTTGAAGAAATCGGGCATTTCATCCTCAACCATTCATCTATCCTAACTTATGGCTGAATAGTCACGTGTTGAATTCGATTACCATGACGTCGTTTATTTATTTATTTTTTTACCACCTCCACATGCGTCTTCATATAAAAGACCTCGTTTTTTTCCCTACCATCCAAAGCTTCTGTCGGGATCTTTACTTTCTTGTGGGGAAATTTTTCTCTTACGGTCTGCATGGCAATCGCTAGGCTGAGAATCGATGAATTCTTGGTTTTCTAGATGAATTGCTGGAGAAATTCCTATGCAAAAGCATCGAATGCTGATCATTCTTCCCAAACTACGTCAAATTATCTTCAACAGAAAAATACAATTTTATTTTTGTCCATGTTTTTTCGATGGTTACCCTTTCCTGTTCTTGTTCTCCTTTCCAATTTTTATGTATTTCTTCAAATACAAACTTGAACATTTCTAGTATTTTAGTGCTCGTAATAAAGTTAAAAGAGAGATTGCAGTGATATTGAGATACTTGTGGAATACTAGCAATATATTTCATTTTATTTTAATTTTTTAATGAAAATCCAGTACTCTCTACATAATTATTTCTTATAAATATTATCATTTATCAAATTTTATAAACTAAACTATTCTATCGTAAAGGAAAGAATTTTATTTCTTTAACAAATTATTTCTTACTGTCTACATTGAGACAATACATTTTGGTTTTTAAATCAGAGTAATTATTTGTATTTTTAGAAATTTCAAACTTATATAAAATATCTAAGAGAGTATCATAAAGTTTTACGATATAATATTTTATATATCTGCACGGAGTAATATAAGTAAATAACTCTAATTTTTTTTAAACAAATTAATTTGAATATATTCAGATTAAAATTCAATCTAGATGTTTGTTTTTCATACTCACTTCTGAATGAAGTTTAAAAAAAACATTTTCATGAGCTGCTTACTTACGTTTATCCTGTTCTCTTTAGTAATCAAAAACTTCTAATTAACTTGTTTTGAACTGATCGAGCAAGAGAAAGGGGACACATATACTAAAACCCGAAAAAGGATTTTATGATAATTGTTCTGGGATTCATCAATGGTTCAATAAAAGACAGCGCGATATTTGACAGCTGAATTGATTTCCAGTTAAATTTTTTCTCCTATTATTATCAAAAATATTTTTAAAATATGTTTCTGTCATTACAAATTTTACCATTATTTGTACTAATTTTTAGAGCAAGAAACAAAAGTTATTATAATTATTAAAAAAAAAAGAATAAGCAAAATATATTTTTGAAATATATATGAGTGTGTGTATGTGTAAATATATAAGCGTGCATTTTTGTTTGTTTCTGTGATACACTAACATGCATCCTGTTTTTAAATTAAATATATTTTATATTAAGATAAAATATTAATAAGTGCGAGTATCATTCTAAAATTTGTGAGGTAACCATAGATTTTTAAAGTTATACTTACAAAATTTCACAAGCGTTCAAAGTAGTCTCATTCAGCATCAATGAATTTTAAAGACAAATTTTCCACAGATTAAACGCCTCATTTCTCGGAATTGATGAAACAAATGAATGTATACCCACATCAATCTCTTTTTCTGAATGAAAAAGAAAGTCTATGTAAGTTCTTTTTTAGATTAAAAATAACCAAAAGTCACTCATAACTAGATCTAAAGAATAAGGTGGATGTTCTATCACTTTAATTTGTTTTTGTTTTACAAGTCCAGCTGTGCTAATCCGGCTGCATAGGGGGATGCATTGTCATAGGATAACATTAGATCCTAACATTCACTTCTTGAAGAATTTCTGGAAGACGTTTTTGGGAGTATTAGTTTTTACTGTTACTGTCTTCTGTCCTTCCAGTTTCATGGTTTGATAAATACCGCACTTCTGAAGAAAACAACACCCATTACTTTTTCCATTGTTCACTGCCCGTTCACCATTGCAGAAGTGGGATCATCTTCACAGTACATTGTTTTTTTCACGTGACGGAACTTCCAAAAATGGCATATGCGTTCCACAATTCGTTACATTTTAAGAAATAAAATGATGAACACCCTCATTTAGCAATTTAAGGGTTCCTTTATTCATTCTGACTCGCTATTCTTTTTGATGCTCTCATTATACGGAAACCAAAGCCAAACTACTTTGGTCTTATGTAATTATTCATGAAAATTTTTTTGCATGGCTTCAGATCCAATTTTAAGTGTCTTCTTTGTCATTTGGTAGGTACAGCGATTATAATCCAATAACATATTTCGTATCGTAGACACATTATTTGGGATTGCTGGCAACCACGGCATACCTTTTTTTCTTCATTCTGAAGAGATTTGCAACACCTGCAAAATCATTTAAACCACCTAAATACAGTAGCACGGTAAAGAGATTCATCACCAAATGCTAATTTCTGCCATTAAACCAGTGCTTCTCAAACTTTCAGTGTTTGCGGCCCAATTTTCAATCCTAATTTTCATCGCACCCCCCTTCATACAATAATAATGTATTGAATTCATTAATAATGTACGCCGACACAAAAGCTACAATAAGACCTTTATTATAAACCATACAAATTATCAAGATAAATAGTAAATTTTGTATATAACAAGCCTATTGGGTTACCAGTAGTTATTAAACCTTTGTTCTTAAAGTATAATTGATAAATTAATTAGCAAATGCATTGTGCAGTACTGATATATTTATAAGTGTCAATGTGTATTTTAATTTTACTTTTTGATACATCGAAATGTATTTTTTGCTTGCTTTCAATAAATTAATAATTTTTTAAAGAATCTTTTATTTTCTATTTTTTGATACGCTCGTCCCTCCCATGTAAGATCATCTCGCCCCCTTATGGGGGAGCGCCCCACAGTTTGAGAAACGCTGAATTAAACGCATTCATCTTGATTTAATCCCGCTTTACAATCATAAGAAATCATAGCACGATAGGTTCTTACATCAACTCCACATTTTCTCTTCTAAAACAATTTATTCTACGCTAACCAACTTGAAGTATGTCAGAAAAAAGTCGTCTGCTGTGATAAAATGCATGCATATTCAAATTAAACCATCATTTTTTTTTGTAAATACTAATCTGTGCATAACTAAACATTTCAAAGTTACTTTCATATAATGTAAATATTGGTTTAATTCATTTTATCCCGATGTCCTATTTAAAGGGCAGCTGAAAAATATCATTCGGAAATTGTTATTTGTTTGTGATGAATATTTTGTGACCTGGGATATGTAGGAGTATGCATTAGCTTCTGTGGTAGCATGGGCCATGTGTCTCACTACCTACTCCTTGTTTGGGCCTGTTTTGTTCGTCCATTGCATTAGTGAGTTTGGTTTGTATCATATCTCTCTCTTTGCTGTACCACAATTATTTTTCAGTTTACTTTAGGCACTTGGCTGGGCATTATTTATGTGAAAATACTCTTTATATCATTATGTGGGTTTATTACAGCTATTTTGTCCTTTGGTAAGTTTAAGCTCATTATTTTTATTGCCCTGTAAATAGGTCAGCGGAACGATGATCATGCAATTTATGTGTTTTTTCTCTTTTTGTAACTAAGACTAAATAGAAAATAATAATTTTTTTCTGAAATGTTACATCTTACTGAGTTAAGTCAATGCAAAGGTTTCTGAAACTATAGAAATTTAATAAATAGCTTAGAACCAGATTATAGCGACGTTAAAAATGCGGTGTTACCACCATATGTCAGTAAATAAACTGAGAGAAATGAAGGGGATGACAATGATGTAAATACTGGGAAGATTATTATAAATTATTTTCGGGTCTATGGATGTTAGAACTGGAGGCAGTTTCCAGCCTGAACAAGTCTAGATTATCGCTAACAAAAAGAAGAAAAAGCTAAAAGACATCAATTATTTTGGATAAAGGATAAATCTCTCTGCAATATACAAAATGGGAAACACAGGTTGAGTCATTCGCAAAGGACTTACTCATGCAGATGAAAACTACATTGAAAGACAAAACTCTATAAAAACGTTTTGAGCAAGTTTTATTTTATTAAAATTTACAATTTCATCTTAAAAAAATACTGTGTTTGTACAACAAAATATGTAAACAGCATATGTAAAAAAAAAGCACGATTTCTTAATCACTGCTAACAAAATACGTGTTTTTATAGGAATATTAAATCTAACTGGTTATCATTCAAATACCTGTAAACGTGAATACTGGTCAAATCCTGAAGACATTGGAATTATCCTCGTGAAAGATACCATTTCACGGAAGTGCTTCCAAAAGTTGAAATCTTACCCATGCTTTGTATACATTGGAAGTGTAATTCAGCATTCCCAGGTTCAATCCTTCTATAGAAAGCTTTTGTTTGCCGTACTTAATAATAATTTTATAAATTTGGACACCTTTCTGTAAATCTAAACAATTATGGAATGATCCTGATCCAACAAAAAATGAAACTCTAAACTTAAATTAGTTCCAAAGAGCTGTAACAATAATTTATTTTAAAAATCTGTGATGAGAACAAGAGGTAAACCTAGGATCTGAACTGTACCTTCTGGTGTAAAAGAGACACCCCTAAAGACATTGCTGTGCATTTTTTTACTAAAGTGAGAAAAACAGCATCGTTGTCAGAGAAAGGGCTACAAAGAAAACTAAAAACGTACAACGGCAAATATGAAAAAGAAACTTTATCAGGCCTTCTTTGGACATTTCCCACCTAGATAATAGTGAAATCCAATTGAAAACTAAACTACCTTGTAAATAAGAAATTATTATTCAAGTAATATAAATTTTTTGTACTCGGAAATATCTTTTCATCATTGAACTGAATACTAAATCGTAAATGCAAATTTTAGACCTTTTATCCCACTGTCCTTTTTAGTGGACGGGTCAGATTTTTTTTATATGAAACACAAACATTTCTCAAATTATGTTATATAGGGTTTGTTAGTTTTAATTAACTTTAGAAAAATTGATTATTCTGAAATCTGAACAAAATAAATAAATCGGGGAAAAAAACTTTTAACATAAAATATATTTTGAAACAAATCGAAAAAGCATCTCAATTGAAACTTTAATTAATAAGTGCGGAAAATGTTTTAAAAAATCAAAGAAATAAATGCCCTAGATACATTGAATCGAATAAAATATACCTTCGATTATATTACCATATTTTGATTTCAAAATATTATGATTCAATAGTTTTTTTCAAATACTCACTTAAAATAATTACATTTGTAATACATGGATAAGAATGTAATATTTCTAGCGTATGATATAAAGTTTGAACAATTTGAAAACATTTAATAATAATTTTAATAAATTTATTTTTAATGATATTAAATCTGTAATACATAGACCATGCATAGTATGTAGAATAAAAATAAAGCAATAATCAATCATTAAAATTTCAAGTCACAATTTTTTTCGTCAAATGATAGTTCAATGTATATGAATATATTTCTAAATATAGAGATATTTATTTTTCACATACTATAAAACATATTATCAAGGTGAGAAAGAAAGGGAAAAAAATCTGTTAATCAAAGAACCTTTATGTTATTTAAATCAAGTAATGCATAAATTTTTACCTAATTTTAGTGTATCAGTAATGTTTTCCCACAACTTCATTAAACTATCAAACTTTAAACGTGATTGGTTCTGAATTTATTGAGACGTTGATCCTTCTAAAGGATAACAGATGCAAAACCGTTGTTGTGCTGATCGTGATCGTTAGAAAGGCACCTCGTTAGAGCAGAAGAGGCACTTTCATATTCAAATTAAGTGACTGCTGAAGGAATCAGTCGATATACGAAGGGCACATGGGTAATGTAGAAGCATCATGAGAGGAAAAGGAAACTCGTTTTTCTTGGGTATTTTCTAGACGACCATCTTGCACATGCTGTGCATTTTAAGATCGGCAGATTTGTGGATGATACATTCTTGTATGTTTCCTAATAATGTATGCCTATATTAATATTTAAATGCTTTAAAACAAAGAGAAAAATTAGAAACATGTTTGCATCTAAAAAATGCATTTTTTTTATAATACATACTTTATATTTAAAATATTTATGTTTATATGTAAGATTATTTTAAGTAATTCTATAAAGAGTAAATAAGAAAACATGTAATAAACTTTAAATTACAGCAGGTAGTTATTTGTAATCAAATTGTTTACCTTTTTTTTATTTTTCTCTTGACCGACCTCTTCTAACAATAAAAATCACAATGTGTGTGTTTCAAGTTATTTAAGAGACATATGTGAAAAAGAACATCATTTATCTATCAATCAGTTACTTATATTCGTCGTAATAATCAAAATCTTTAATAAAACTCTCTTTAATATATATTATTTTAAAATTAGACATGTTAGTAAAAAAATTATTAACTTAAAAAATGATTTTTTTAAGCATGTTTATGTGAATGATATAGATATAAGAAAATCCTATCTCTTAAAAAACAAAGAAAAAAAGTATTCGCACGTAATTTGCTCACATATATATTTATACATATTTGTCACATATATATTTAAACGTCACATGATTCTCTTTTCTCAATCGAAAAAAAATAAGTTAAAAATATGCATTTGGTACTTTAATCCTTTCACTTCAAAAGTTTCTTTTTCCAATTTTCTAACGTTCTTAATGCTTTTTGTTTAAGATGGGATTTTTCTCTCAATGCTATTGGTATGTGTTGTGTGTGTGTCTGCCAAACCACTCTTCCGAAAATATATTAATCTAGCATATTTGGAAAAAGTAAGGTTGTAGTTTAAGGCTACACAAATTTGTATAAATATGCTTTTAATTTTAGAGATGGCTTTGCATTTTTATTCAAAATTTTAAATGAAGTATTAAAAAAGAATGAATATAAAAACTATAAGCAAAATAACTTTGCAGATATTTGAAACTCGCAAAGAGCAAAAAAGGTAATAGGCTGAGTAAGTGAAAAAATGCAACATTTTCAGTAAAGTAATAATGCCTTTATAGAATAAACTTTTCCTTATTCTAGTTTAATCCACTTTACAAACTCGGTAACGAAGACTAAAAATTTCATGGCCTCAAAGTCAGCACCAGGAAAGCATCAATTCAACATGCGAGTGAGGTTGCTTTGAAGATATATGCTTTTTGTAACAGCTACTTTTAAAGATTTCACGCTATCAAGACGTAGAAAATTTTTTCCTAACTTCCTGTTATTTTAAATTTCATATTTTTGCCGAGAAAAAAACAAAGCAATAGCTCAGTTTTGAGGATTAAACGCGTTAGTAAATCAGGAGAATTTTTTAAAAGTCCATAACAATATTTAAAATGAGTTATTTTAAAAATATGCTTGCTTGTTTAATTATATTGGAACATTCAGCTGTAGCGAAAAATGTTAAATCTGTAACAAGAAATTTTATAATGTCTGTGTACTGAAATATTTAATCCGGAACTTCCGATGGTCCAAAAGGCCCTTGCTATTTTTTTTTTTTAGTAGTTTGAGTGTATAGTTAAAATTTTGAAAAAAAGGAAAACCTATTTTATTGTATTCTTATACTAATGCAACTTAATACTTTTTTTGTAAAGAGATAATTATTTTATTTTATATATAATATATTCTTGTATATTTTCAATTGCATAGCATCCTGTTGTAAAATTGAATAAACTGCGTTTGGGCTTAAAAAATCAGACTTCGGATACGTCATCTCCACTACATCATCACATTTAACCTAATTGAATATCTTCTTAGCGATACATTTATATTCCGCACATTTATTTATGATTTTAAAACATTTACCTTATGATAAAAATAAGCAATTCTTAATTAATTTTGTCTGAAAGTGTTTTAATTTGTACTAACACAACTTTAATAAGGAAACATATAACATCAGTTCAATTTCCCGATATACAAAGCACTACACAGCATTTCATTCTTAAAATTTTTCTATCGCTTTTTACACTACACATGGTTAATATTTATTACAAAAACACTTTTAGGTTTCTTAAATCTCCAAAGTTTCTGTTCTTATTTATGCGAGACATTAAAATCCCATTTTTCTTCTCAATTATATTACTCTTTAAAATGCAGAGGCCATTTAAAGTTTTCGTCGTAAATATCTTTAACATGCAACATTTTATATAATCGTTTCTCTAAGCGACGAACGTGGCTCGCAGATGTTATTCAATCTGTGCCCAATGAGTCGAGCTATTTGCATAATTAATGCTACACAAATGTCTCAGAGTTAATTTTAGCTCCTAACCATCGCGTTACAGCTATTGTCGTAAATTTAACATAATGGAGAAAATCCTGTAACATCAATGGAAGACAAGATCTAGGGCCTTTTATGTTGTATTTATGGTTATGGTTCAAGTTACGTGTCAGTTTGCGCTTACAGTAGTTCAATATATTTAGCTGCTCCTTAGTTTAAGCACTACACTTTTCTTTTAAATGTGTCATGCTGATTGGGACTGAAATTCTGATCATAAGACTTTTTAGCTTGGTTGTGATGCGAATAGTTCATTTTTCCCAAAACCTAAATTTATTATTGCAAATAATCTATAAAAGGCCTCAAGCAAGATTTTAAGACTAAAATAAAATAAAACAAACAAAACGGAGTAGTGTTGTATTATGGTTAAATTATAGGATAAATATTTTCTCCTTATATTTTTCAGTGGTTTCTCATATTTATTCATGATTGTGAAAATATTTCTTTTTTCCTTGTATTAAAATAAAATATTAGATCATACCTTAAAACTTGTTAAATATCATTTCAATTTTTTTTAAAATTAACAAGCAGTCATTTATTTAGTTCCTATTCTAGATCAGCCGAATGGTAAATAAACATTTTCAGCATTGCATCATGTATGGAAATAATTCAAATTTCGATGTTAGGAAATGAAGGATTTTGTGATTACGAAGCATACTACTGTTATTCCGAAACTAAGGTCAGAAATATATTTCTCGATATAATTCTAAACTGCATCTAGTAGATCTGATAGAATTCGTCTTTCATATATTTTGAACAACGGGTAGTACAACATTAACTTTTGATTTAGTAAAAGAAGTTATTCAACGTTGGTTTCGTTCAGAAATATTGGATTGAGCTCTTTTAAGCATATGGGAAATTTGGCTACTGAGAGTTTTGTGAATATTTCAATAAAACAAACAAATTAGCCTGTTTGCCGTGAATACTCCTAATCGTTTCGATTATTTCTTTATATGAAGAATTGCTTGGATTTGGTCAGTCTCAAACGGAGAGGGCTTGATTGTTACAAGGGAACTAAAAGTTGTCTCTCGGCTGTAGAATCCTCCAGACAAGTGATACTGCATCCAGGAAGATATGCTGACACCGTCAAGGAACAGATGCCTCTGCACAGGATACTTGGTATTAATTGCACAAAGGCATCGGCGGACAATGGCTCCTCACATTGGTTGTGACCTTGTTGCTGAATCTGGAAGAATATTTTCCTTGGAAAAACAATACAGACTTCTTGCAGACACTGACTTTATTCCCGGCTTCCCGTCTTGTGTGCCTCTGTGGCTGACTAACAAGACATACCGGTTACTGTCAATACAAACACATTAGTCGTGGGCACAACCAGAATGTGAGCATGTTTCTTCAAGTGATAAGACAAGATTCGCCAGACAAAGATATTTTCTTCAGATCTTCATCTGGAGTAAAATTGGAGCTCGCTTTCATTTATCCTACGTACCAAAAACTGACAAATTGGGTATCAACAGAATCCTTGTGTGGGACGACATAATGTTGGACCGTTGTACAACACTGTACGTCTTCGATGTAGATATTGTCGACTGCCAGCTCTGTATGGATGCGATCCTTGAAGCCTATGTGAGGTTGTTCTGAGAGCTATGGACCAGGACTATATTTTTATGGACGATAATGCATTACCACACAAAGCTCACATTGTTGATGCATTTCTTAAAAAAGAGGATATTCATCTTATGGATTGACCCCCAAAATTTCCGGATTTCAAACCTATTGAACAACTTCAGGATAGTATAAAAAAGCCTTTTTTAGGGCAGTCCAATCTCTTATCCCCCCTGGAATGTAAAATCACGTTGTTGGAAAAATAGACATTGTCACCACTAGTATTTATTGTCACCCTTATTAGCTATATGATAGCTTATTGGGAGACTTATATGACGATGTACGGATGGCACAATCTATATTATACTCACTTTTTCCGTTAAATGCTTTTTACGATTCAGGAATTATTACTTTTTTATAAGACCATGTTTCTTAATTCCAAGTTAAAATGTTTTCCACATTGTTATGTTATTATTGTCTTTCTCATATTGTAATACGTCTCTGTGTCCCAATATCCTGGAAACACATTACAAAGTTCGAAACTTTCATATATTTTATGTCTGTGAAATTAATTTTGGACAAGATAATGCATATCTATACTTCTAAATTACTTTGAAAATTGTTAAATAGTCATGTAGGGATATTATAACGAGAAAGTTTCCATTAAAATATCATATTTCAATACATTTTTCTATAAGTGGTAAATTCCTTTTACATCTAGTTGTGTTGCAATATCAAATTTGATAATAATTTTAATACAGGACAGTACCAATTAATGATTCAAAATTTTGTTAGACCTAAACATTTACTGAGAACCTGGTGTTGGTGAAATATATGTTGTTTTACGGATATCGAATGCTCTCTTTCAGTAATACCTCGTTCTATGATTAATGCACACAATTGTGCACTAATTAAATTTTCTATAAAATCTACCCCATTTCTTGCTTAAATATATGCAGCACTTTTTCTTTAGCAATGCATTGTACAAATTTAACGAAACTTTGTTTTATTAATACTAATAACTACAGTTAAAGATATAAATGTATTTTTTAATAATTGCAAGATTTGTATTTATTTTGATGAGTATGAACTGACTGATATATGGTAAATGGACTTTAAAAGTAAGAAAATAGAAGAATGGTGCTAGATTACACTAGCTCTCTAAGAGATTCATTTCGTTTTTAGGGGGAGAAGAAATAAATGTCTAGCTTAAATGGAGGGTCGGGTTGCACAAGCAATGAATGATGGACTTCACGGTAAAAATTTTAATCTCAATATTGTATGTACATGTACTTTACTTAAGATTCCCCTTACTTTGACGTGCATCATGTATTACGCAAATATGCATTTTTTTCTTAACAATGAAAATAAATATTCATCACACACATTAGCTCAATATCAATTTTTGACGTTTGCCACAGCCTAATTAACGTACATATCTAAATAAAGTGTAATGCTTAACTATAATTAAGCATCTGCATGGTGTAAAACAAATTAAAATGATTTAATTTACAACATGATATTAAAGTAAACATTTAAAATCTGAATTCAAGTAGCACTTTCCTACAAAAAAATACTTTGTGAGAAAAGTTATTATGAAGTTAAATTGTACATACATATGAACAGAATGAAATGTTATATTAATTTTACGTATTTTATCAACATTTAATAAATTTATTAAAAAAATCAATGTGGTGAAGAGTCATTTAAAATTTATGAAGGAAAAAAAAATCACTGCAGCTTTTAATTCATGGATGATAAATTTCTAGGGATTTTTTTTGAGTTTGTATGTCAGCTGAGATTGTCTAAAACAAACATCTTGCCTTCTGTTTCTTTATTATGTTTTATACATATGCTATACAGGGCTGGAAAAGTTCGTCTATCCTTTCATTTCTTCAGTGGGTCAAAAAAGAAGTACCAAGTTTGTTTGGGAACTGAACACTGGGGGTTTCGTGTCAGACAGACCATTTGACTGAAACTGATGTTTGACTGCACATGCACCCCAGCTGTTTAGGTCACATATGCTGAGATAAGCACAGTAGGCCTTGTCCATTATGGGATGTTGCACCACTGAGTTCAGTTCAGTTCATATATGTTTCAAAATTTGGGAGTTTTTGAAGTTTATTACTTCTGATTAAATTGTAAAGCTGTTACCAAGAAGCTTAAAATGTATAAAGTAATATTTATGGATTTTTATTTGGGTATTTAACACTTCATTAACGTCAGTATCAGTGCTTCGTACTCGGTATCTTAGAAAAGGGCAGTATTATAATAATATCTTATCTATATGTGTCTGGTATACTTAATCCATGCACTTTATTTCTTACAATCTGAACAGCAATCAGCAATTTAAATTGGAGAAAATATCATCTGTTTCAAGGAAACGAAGTTATTTACCGCATTTGTGTATCTTTTTGTGATTTAAAAAATTTTGATGAGTCAAGCTGTTCATCGATATGTTGGTTTTTAGTCCAATATGTAATGTTTTAATTGTATTTAATGCATATTACAATAAATATTTTTCCTTATTTTTAAAGCCCTCATGCAGCTGAACAGTGCGACGCTAATATTCACTCATTCTTCCGCATTTTTATTAAAATTATACATTTTTAAATTAAGGGAAAACAAAATAAGAGAGAAAGAAAAATAATCTAAGGATTTTTATAAATTATTTAAGGTTTGGATCAAATTTCAATTACACAAACACATATACAACTAAAAACCAATTTACTAAATATTTTAGATTCAGTTGAAATGTGTGTGTGTGTGTCCCCACTATATATAAACCTTAATTTTGATTCTGCTAAACAATATCTCTTAGATTTTGTTTTAAATTGACCGATTCTAAACAGAGCTTATAAAGAATATGTTGAAAAAAAAGAGAAAATGATGGGTATTCTTTTATTTCTTATGGTGGATGTAACATACATTCCCCTTGAAAAGAATTGTTAGATTTTTCTCTCTATTCCCTAAACAAGAGAAACTATAACAAATAATGATAAATCATCCAAAGAAGTAGATGAAGCTATCTCAGAAAATGACATTCTTGGGAGTTTTATTTTTTCTGCTTCAGTAGCTCAAAGTGAAGAAAGCAGATTTTCGGCAGTATAGTGGCTTAATGCCAAACGTCATAAACTGCAACTTGAGAGCTTTTTTCTCAGTAAAACGAAGGATACAGATACACATATTCGTGTTTCACGCGTTGATAAATGGAAATTGAACTCGAACACATAAAAACAACCTAAAATTATCATTTGCCTTTTATTTCTTAATCTGGATTAATTCAAGTTCCATTATTTATTAATAACGTGAACAAGGCATTTGAAATATTTTCCCAACTTCAATTTAAATAAAAATCTAGTTTTGTTTCATTGAGCTAAAAAGGAACAATGTTAAACAGTTCAAGAATATAAAAAATTCTGAGTACCATTTTATTTTTCTTGTTTAAATGCCTCTGATATAAATTAGAAAAAATTAATGCCGGAAACATTTGATTCTTATTTTAAATTATTAATCTTAATTGTTGTTAACTTTCCAGCAGTTCTATATAATGATTTTATATTTCATTATTTAAATAAATCATAATTTTGAGAATATTTAAGCAATGAATTAAACATTTATAAATAGCGTCACATTCGCCGCTCTTAATTCCACACTGTTAAACATAAATACTGGTTCACTTATCGATATTATCTCCTTCCTTCCAAAAAAAATATTTAAAAGAAATTTAAGTTAGCTGTGTAAATAAAACTAACCATTATTTTAATTCAATCTTGTCCTTTGTTTCTATTTCAAGATATCCTATTAATTTTGGAATCTAAAATGTGTGCGTCCTATATAGATCTAAATGAACCAGTGTTGCATTTTTACTACGGAAGGATCAATCTTATGTTCATTTTGGTAACACTATTATAATATTTGAGTTAAATAATTGATCCGTCATTTAAACGTTATGAGCTAAGCTGATTCTTGCAAAGTAGTCTATTGTACCAATTAACAAAACAGGTAATTATAACAATTCATATCTGTAATTTAAAAACTTTTCATCGATATCAGATTTCTTCTTATTTTTATTGAGTATGTTTCTATAGGGTTATATAAATATATCTACCTTTAATTTATAATTAAAGAAATTATTCCAAAAGTAAACATAAATAATAAAAATATGCCACTTTATAAAATTTTCATCCAACAGTAGATGTAAGATTTTTTTGGGCAAAATTCGTTGATTAAAAGATAGCGCTTAGTTATTAAAATTCATCTCATTCAGGATATTCATCTCTCCCTTTATCTTTCATACAAATGAAATTTAATAAAATTAGAAATATATTTACTAGTATTGATGTCCTATTTCTGCTGGTGAATTTATTATTTGAACAATTATAGCTAGTAACGGTGTTCGAACCTTTTCTTCCGAGAAAAATATTCTTCTTGATAGTAGTAATAATAAACTCATCGTATTCATTTCTGTAAAATTCCGATTTGCAAATTTCTCTGCTTATAAAACTGTTGTTAACAAAATATTCAATTTCCTTATTATGCTTTTTTCTCTTCTCAATCGTACAGCAGCATAATTTCTGAAAAGGTATTTAACACATACACTAACAAAGAAACCTTTCAAGTCATTTCTTCCTAATTTACTTATATTTAATTTCTAATAGATATAGGGGGCGGATTTTTTTAAATTTTTTAGGAAATATGTAATACTTTTGCAACACTACTTCCATCCTTTTAAATTGATAAATTATTACATCATTCGAAAAACGGTTAATATTACGTTCCCATTATATTTTTGTACCAATAGTAATTACATACCGGATAAAAAGTAAAAATATGCTTTAAATGTCTTAAAAATTATGACAATTGTATAGTAAAACGAAACTCTAATTATGCATCGTGGTATTTTGAGCTTTGAAATATTTATACTTTTAAAATAGTTTACTTATATTAAGAATTGTAGTTTCAAGTTTAATAAACTTCCTTTTTCTCATTCTCCAAAAGCAATCTAATTGTTTTATTCACATTCATACGCAAAAAGACAGAAAATAAATTATGGAAATGATACAAAATAAACTATCATATTGCATCACATACTAAACATAGGCAATATTTTTTTTTTAAATAACTCTAAAATAAGAAAATAGTTTTTGATAGACTCACTTTGTTCTTTCGACCTGTTTCTAAATTTAACTTAAATTTCATGAGGTTTACCAGCCCGCTGTTTTTTTTAAAAATTGTTTTGAATTAATATTTATTACGTTTTTGTTCTTATTTTTAAATGCATGTCATTATGTTCCTATGGACTTTCATAAAGATAGTTTTGGAAAATATCTGCTTATTTAGTTATAAAACAATATTTGTAGTTCTGATTTGTATTCAAATTACAAAAATAAAAAGCCTTCAAGAGAAAATTTTCCTAATCGATTTAAAGTTGCAGCAAAAAAGTTTTTTTTTTAAATTTTTGCCAATTGAAATTTTAATATTATTAATCTATCACTTATATAACATGCAATTAATCAAGTAGGTGAGGCCAGGGCAAGATGACGACGTTAACAATTTTTTGTTGTTTATTAATTTATTTTAAAGGGTAGTAAAATCAATTTTACATAAACTGTTAGAGTAGTCCTTTGTAGTATTAAAATATATTACCATTTAATTTTTCCAATAAAAGAAGTAAAGGATAATTTTATTTTTTCATAACCTTAGCAAATCGTCATCTTGCCCCAATACTGGGGCAAGATGGCGACACTAAAAAAGGTTGAACATATTTTATCTTCTGATTGTGTTGCATGGTTTAACAATTGATAACTGTGTTTTTACATCTTAGAAAGTATCAAACTAAGCGTAATGCATTGTAACGTAATGTTAAATTATTTAGTTGTGTACCTAACAATAGCCACAAATAAAAATGCCGTTTTTATAATTGGAACATTCCTCATACCAACACTCTTGGCATTTACAGCACTAGATCCATTCTTCTGTTGGAGAGTTCCTCTTCATAAGCAGGACATCTTATAACATCGAACTTTGAAGTTGATACAACTGGAATGTTTGGCCTGGATTTTATAGACTTAGGCCTATAGGAACAGTTTGAGTTTTTTTTTACTCCCTTTTTAGCTTCACGAGCTTTTTCTCTGTTTTTTTAAAAACTTCCTGTTCTTACGTTTGTTTTTCCCTTTGTTCTAACATTTCTTTGAGGGGTGTGCTTGTAAGTATGCTAGAGCTCAGTTTTTTGCTTTTCCTTTTTTACTCACATTATGATGTTTTAGGCAATGGTTTGAAATAAAAAAACACTAACAGGCTTCTTTGGTGCATCGGGGTATCAGCATTTGCCATAAGTTCTGGTTTTTCCGGAGGGTTTATATATTGGTTTTCTACTACCGGGGTCTGAGGATAAGCACTATTGTTCTCAGTTTCATCGCCAACTGAATCATGGTTAGTAGATTTTACCGCAGCATAGTCATGTTCGCTAAACACAAGAAGATTATGAGGGTCGATTTCATATTCTTTAAACCCTTTCAACGGCATGTCGAGCTGTAGCTGATTTGAACTAAGTGCTGCTCAAAACCTCACTAATATTTTTGTCTGTGATGGTTTGTTCTGGATGAGGGACCATGAAGTTATCACATGCTTGGCTATATAGTGCGTTTATATATAATCGGTAGCAAAATGACACAGCAAGAGGCTGGAGACGATGTGATGTGTGGGGCGGCAGCCCAACTATGATGATGTTTTTCGCTCTGCAAAGTTATATGAGTTTTGTGACTGTCAAAAATCAACAGAGTAGGAGATTCTTTGCTTGGTTTCTCTTGAAGATAAAGGTGCTTCAGAAAAGAGAAAAAGGTGCCTTCATTGTTCCAGCCATTATCACTACAGTTGCCTACAGTTCCTGGTGGAGCTCTTTCTACAAGTTTAGGAATCATTCGTTTTCTCGCAAAAAATCAGAAAAGGCAGGAGGTAAAAGTCAGTAGCTCTAAAGCAAGCAATTCTTGTTACATTCTTTCCTCCTTAGGGGGGGGGAGGCTTAGCGGATGGCAAAGATGACTTCCTCTGGTCACCCCCTTTCGAAAAAGAGCTTTCCCAATCCGATGCACTCCTCAGCCCCAGAAGATATGAAATTGCAAGGTCACGCGGACATACACACAGACAAACATGTGTTCACAGGATTTAATAGAATGGACAACAATAGTTAGTTTAATAAATTGCGAAACACGGGGCAAGGTGATGAGCTTGTCATCTTGCTCCGTGTTTCGGATCGTCATCTTGCCCCAGACTGTCTGTTTAAAAATATTCGTTCTCATTATCATGAAAGGAGGCAATTAATTGACATTTATTAATGGTAATAGGTAGTATTTAAATCAAGTTACTCATAAATATAAAAGAGAAACGTTATATTTTACCTGTATCTGTAACAGCGCTTATTTACGCATGCATAAAAGTTATAACTGGCAGCAAAAAACAATCAAAGCTCCACAACTAACACAAAAATGGCGTGTCTATACTATTGTTTAACGAACGGCTAAAAGGAGAGCCAGTAGTGTTCATTTTATGCTGCTACCTAGTGGATTACGGAAAAATTAAGACATTTGTCATCTTGCCCGGTCTCCCCTACTGCAAATTTGTAATGAAATTTTTAGTGTAATTGCTCTTAATATTTTTCATAATAGTTTTTTTTCTTTTATTGAAATGATTGCATAAAATTGCAACAAAAAAAATACCAATTAACATCGTATTTCTTTCATTAATATATAAAATAGCTTATTTTTTATATATTTAATTGTTTTTCGATTTCCATGATGTTCCTGTTTTGAAAAGAAAATACATGTTTAAAGCAAATGAAATATTTTCATTACATAAGCTCCATATTTAAATTCTAAATTTACTTAGTTTATTCTAACGGCACATTTTTTTAAAAAATATCCTTAAAAAAGTAATGAACTTCTTCTCTAATAGTTTATATTCATACAGTAATATACTTTTCATACCATTTCTGGTGATTATTTTCTCGTTTCAAAATACCCAGTACTGTGTAACACCATTTTTGAAACGATGATTCATTATGCACAAGAGTAGTGTAGATAAAAAGGGAAATTGATTGGAAATATTTTTTCTAGTTTCTTCCAGCAACAAATTATTCTTATATATATATATTCTACATGTTTCTTACAAACTATAGCTAATAAGAGCGAACTATGCGGCTACATTATCTATGGGATTCTCTTATTTATTTTGACTGTTAAACTGAAATCATTTGTCATTTTGATGGTTTCTAATTGTTATTGCTAAATAAATACAATAATTCCCCTTTCTTGTACGGTATTCTTGATGATGCATAATACCCCAGCTTACACCTTTATTAGGTTTTTATAACAGTAGCGAATTGTAATGCAAACATGATTGAGATGATAATTTTCTATATGTACAGTTGACTCTCGATAATTCGAAGTTGGAGGGACCAATGAAAAGTTCGAATTATCAGGAGCGTAGCAAAAAACTACCAAAATACATGAAGAGTATGTTTTTTTTCAAACATATTTAAATTTAAACTATGTAATACAACAACAATTGTATACATATGTATAAAATTATTTTGAAGTATTTTTAAAAAGTACATATTTTATACAGTAAAAATGTTATGCAGAAGTTAAAAGACCTGTATTAAAAGAGTACATTCAAGACATGCATACACTATCTCCTACGCATCTCTTCCTCACAATAGTAGACCGCCCTTTCTGAACACATGTGTAGCAAGGTCACGAGTTAAGCGAAAGGTATGGACGGCTGACAACAGGTGTGGTTGATCTATTGCCCACTTGAAGACAGAAAGCAAAAAAAGTTTCTTTTTCGTCTGAGGAACAGGAAAACACAAAGAAAGCGTAGTAGAGAGATGTTCATCAAAAGGGCTTCGTTTTTGGGGAGACAACGCACGTACAATACAACTCAAAACTTGTAAGCTCCATCTTGTTTGCTACAGAACTGTTCATGGTAGGGAGTGTTCGAATTGTCGAGCATTTTATAAGATAACTTCGAATTATCGCATGTTGTAGTCTAGCCAGCCACAGATTTTACTTCAAAACATTGAGTATAACCAAACTTATTGTTTTAGTTCGAAATATCAAGAGTTTTTCTAGCGCCTGAGTATCTACTTCGGATTATCGAGATGTTCGTATTATTAAATGTTTGAATTATCGAGAGTTGACTGTACTTTGATTCTTTGAATTGAATCTAATGAGTCATGAGCTGGTTTTGAATACAATCTATCTAATAACCATTATCAGAACTTCCAGCTCTCTTACAAGGTATTCATTTCCATTCCCTTTTATTGCACAGGGTAATGAATCACGTTCAGAAATTTCAGCGTCACTCCACCATTCCTCATCTGCAAATGATTTAAAAAGTGCAAAGTGTTGTTATTTATTCATTTAAAGATATCTCTGAACTTAACGCTCCATCCAAATTTTACACAAATATAACTTATATAAAATATTTGAAATTACGCCCTACTAATCTATTCATTTTCTCTTGCGTTACACATAGATAACATTATATCTGAATTCCAATGAATTTATTAACATGCTTTAAACAAGGTCATATATTTGTCAAATTTTTATCAGTATGTTTTTATGAAATACTGTTCCCCTGTAGGTTTTCATTAAGTAAATAAATAAAAACTAGCAGAATAATTTGTTTCAAGTCCTCTTAGCTTAATACATAGATTTTAAACATTTTCAAGGAAATTGGTTATGAAGCACATGCAAACAATACAGCTTTGAATAAAAATATATATAATCGTACACTAAGTGGTAAATATTACTTTGGAATTTTTAGTGTTATACGCATTTTTGAGCAATTGCAAAAAAATTAAATTATTGTGTGAAAAAGATTCAAACGGAAAATATCGGGTTTCTGCGTTCGAATACATGATATCAAAGCAAAGTATTCCAACGAAATTCAATTTTTTTTAATGTTTCCTTGTATTGAATTAATAAAGAATAATAAAAAAAGGTTTTGCTCCCTCTTTGCTTCATTATATATTTACTTTACTTCATTTTATAAAATATTTACAGTTGAATAAAATATTTATAAAATTAAATCTGTTAAATGCTATGTATTTTGGAAACCTTTAACCTTTTTCTTTTCAAAAGTATTGATTCAATCTAATTTTGTTCCATATCTTTTTTACTTAAACAAACAACTTGATGTACTAATTTTATGTGCTTAGTAAGTGATTGTTAGATTTCATGAGTAGATGCTTTTATTGTTTCTTTTATTTGTTGAATAAATATTACCCAAAATAGAAAAAAAAATTTTTTCTCAGATCTATATTCTTAAGAATGTAATTATTAAAAAAAATATTTCAGCAAATACTTTGCAAAAAACTATCCTTAAGTTTTGCTACGACCAAATATAACAATATATATATATATATATATATATATATATATATATATATATATATATATATATAAAAAATAATATATATATATATATATATATAAATATATAAATAAATATATATATATATATATACATAAATATATATATTATATGTACTATATATAATATATATATATATATATACATAATATATATATATATATGTATATATATATATATATATATATATATATATAGTTTGACATTAAGGCATCTCAGGATCCTTAAAAGTTATACGTGCACTATAAAAAAACATCCTTTTTTTAAACAATGTAACTTAGCAATATAATAAAACAATCATTTGAAATTTTTAACACATAAGTACCTAATACATGTACATTCTGTTTTAGAATTTCGGAAAATTTTAATAAAAAATTGAAAAGATATAAAGAAGTAAAAAAATTAACCAATTTTTCAAAATTATGAAAATTAGTATTTTACACAGCGCAGGATTCTGAAGTACAAAATTAATTAAAACTTACAAAATTATTTTTATTTGGTATAAAAATGTTTCTTTTTGAACTTATACTAACTTTTAAAACGTTTAGAGAAAGAAATATTTTTAAATACAATTATGAAGAAAAATTTTAAAATATTTTGAAAAATTGTGAAATAAATCTCAAAAAAATTGTATTAAAATTTGTTTGAAATTTTTTCTATAAATTATAAAGAACCTTATTTTGAACATGTGTGTGAAATTCCTTATTGATACGATAAATAGTTTTTGAAAATCACTGCACGGAACCCAAAATCTTTCATTTTGAGAAAAAGGAAGTTAAAGATAAAAAAATAACCCAAACGAAAATTAAACATACCAGTATTCATCAAAAAGCCTCAGACGCATAAATATTGCCCTCTGCAAGCTTAAATTGTTCAATTTCTTTAAGTATCTTTTTAACTTTACGAGTCTCAAAGGAGGTTTTGGTAACATGCCTCTTCGGAGGTCACTTATGCATTCTGTCAACATTTACACAATTCAAAATGCTTGCTTTATTTACTTTTAAATCCAAAACACGCATCATATCAATTATGTTTTTACTTCCATCATTGTTTCCGCATGTAGCTATAAATAGAGCTATTTTTGTGACAGTAATTCCTGATACAACCAATTTCGGGCTATAATTCCAAATTAGTGAATTCATTGACTCATTAGTGTTTTGAGTTTTCCCTCCTAAACACCTTCTTAACACATTGAAGTGTGATAAATCCGTAAAAACAGGTTTAATCACTTCAGAAACTGCTTTTTTAAGGTGTTCTTGTTTCAAAATTCATTCACTGCATTATTGTGGATTGAAACTTTGTACTCACACCAACTATTTTTGCCGTTAGGGCAAAAGCAATGGTTCCGTTCATCATCTGCGCTGGATGAATGAGCCCACACAGCCCAGACAGTTTGCCTCATTTCATTCACATTTTGGGAATGGCACGAATAATATTACCGTAATCAGTCATCAATTTGCTTATAAGAGCATCAGTTAGGTGACCTTTCCCTCCAATTGTTTTCCCATCGGAAAGCTTATTTTCCCACAATAAAGCTTTCAAAGTGGCTTCTATGCTCAAAGTGGCCAAACTTCCACGAGTGGCTACCTATTCGCTTTTGACTTGGCCCACACACAATATTTTTTTCAATCGGAACACTCTCCCCATATGGGTTTTTTTTGGCAATAGATGAACATGTATTTGAGTCACCATCATATATGTACAGCTGGTATTTCAAGCATTATTTTCGTTCCAATCGAAAGAAAATTTTCTGCATTCTACAGACTTCCATTCCTCTAGCAGACCATCTATGTTTTTTTCTGCAGAAAGTTTGATGTTTAGCCAAAAAAGCAATTTATTTTGGTCCAAACTTTGGCCACTTATAGGAGTCGTATTCTTTACAATAAGAGGACATCGCTTCCATGTCGAGGACTTTCCCGCAGTCAGCTCCATTCAAAGTGCACACCCCAATAAGAGATGTATTCCCACGGGTCTTCCAGGTCCCATGACCGCTAACTACAACATAATTTACGGTGGCATCAATAATTTTTTCTTCTCTCAGCAGCCGCTCTCTTCATCTATGCATTTGCAAGTGCTTCACTTACTGCATCTGCTATCTTAGCATTAATTCTGTCTTAAGCTTCCTGAGACACTGGAGAGAAAATATAAGAGAAAAAAACGTCTCGAAAGAAGACAATCCTTGACCTACATATCGCATTGCCAAAACAGATTGTCTATTGATTTCAGGTATATTTTTTATACCAAGAGATTCACAGGAATTAAATTTTTATTCAATGCTACACTTTTTGCCTGTGAATAGAAATGTGGAAGACAATCCTGCAGTGGATTTTTCATTCATTCTTATTTTCCCATAGCACACATAGCAACAAAATAATTTTTCAATTTGAGAAAATAATAAACTTATATCGATTAGTCTATAACCTTGAAATTCAAGGCAAACATGATTTTTAAACGCCTGCGAATATTGTGTACACTTGGTAATTTTTTTGCAGATGAACTTTTGTTAGGTGAAACATTTTCAAATGAAATATTACCTTTTTCTGACACAGATTTCTTCACGTACCTGTTTCCTTGAAATCTTTCATTCTTCTGTCTCTTTCAACATGAACTCTTTTTACATGGAACATCAATATTCAGTAGCTTTTAATGACAAATGAAAAATAATGCAAATCCAAGATCGTATTGTAAATAAACAATTCCGCTTAGATAAAACGAAGTTAAAAGTGGAGTTGCAATCTAGCTACTCGCAAAATCAATTTGATATTAGGGATGTATCTTTTACTAAAACTAATCCATGAAATATTAAAATGTTTGGAAGGTAATACGTCAACTGTCAAAAATGGGCGTGGTAGATGCAAGTTTTTGTTTACGTTTTACCAGTTATTTCCCAATAACTTCGGAAGTTTTTCCAGTATCAACAACAATTTGGTAGCAAAATGCTTAGAAACTTTGAGGCTTTAACGTACATAGTTGTTTTTTACAATATTGAACTTTAGGGGTCCTGAGAAGCCTTAACTAATGTGTGACAGATATATTGTAAATATTACAGTAAATGCGAAATGTTTTGATTGTATAACAAATATTTGAATAATATTCTACCAGGATCTTTTTTATTTGAAAAAAGATCTTTAAAATAAACATCGACTTTAATGATATATACACTATGTTATATCACTTAACCTCTATGACAATCTTATATTCCATTATATCTCACAAGTATATTATTTAAATTAAGTAGATTAAATTATTTTATGGAATTGTTCATTTTACCCAACGTATTATTTTTTTTCAAAAATAAAAATAAATAGCAAACATTAACAACGCAGAACTTTTACTTCTTTTATTTTTTTATTATAAAAATATTTTTAAAAAATATTACCTTTGATTTGCTTTATTAGTTACAATTTATAGTTGACCGTTCTTTTAAAACCAAAATTGTACTTTTACGAATGGAGTAAATCTACTTATTTTCTTCAGATATGTATTGCTCCGCCATTCCTTCTTTACAATTATTGATTGAATTCAAAAGTTTCTTGATTTCCCTAAACAAATATTTGCAAATGTCGGGAAAAGAAAAGGTAATTCAATTACTCCTTCAATATAGACCCGCACTTGCATTTTCAAACAAATGGGTTTGAGTGCAATATCCCTCAGAGAATAAAGAACTCTACGAAACGCAATATTTTTTCATCTGTATTTAACTTTCTCTACGAATGTCCTCATATATTTTAAAGAAAAAAAAATATTGAAGACTCTCCAAATAGAAATCTGCTTTTTACCCGTCTTACATATTATTGTAAATTGCAACTACCCATTTGCTTCAGCTTTTACACGAAAATATTTCCCTGTAATTTATTAAAACATATATATTAAAAATGATAACCTTCTCCAATTGAAAATATTGGTCTTACGTAAAATAAAACTTTTAAAGTACATTTCGTATTAAATACTGTTTGAAATGTGTGCTTTTTAGCAATGGGATTTGTGGAATGTATTGTGCATCTCTATTTGTGTATAGCCTAATGTTTATTGTTTGATGTAAAGGTACGATTTGATTTAAACATTATGTGCATTATCTTTAATGTAAAGATATTTTTTTGATAAAAAAGTGTTTTTTTGGTGACATTTAAACGTAACTTTATCAATTATTTCAAAAACATTTATTTGTTAAATATGGCCTTGCAATCTTTCTTTCTGTAATTTCCTTTCAATACAGTGGAGTAACTTTTTTTCTTAATCGTATTACTCAATCAAAGAAGATAATAGAAAGAAATTGTCTAATGTTTAAAAGTTATTTTACTTGTATTATTCAATTTATTCACTCAATTCAATAAATGTAAAAACCTAAAAAGGTTATTTTTTTTTCATTACACATTTAAAAGACACACCAACTAAACTAAATTAAAAGATATTGAACTGTACAAGCATACCGTTTTTTAAAATAATTTCAATAGGAATATTTCCCTTTTATAAATAAAATATGTTTATTTTAAAATTGAAAAAAAAATAGTAATTATTAACATCATACCCAAGAAGAAATAAAATTTCAAAATATATCATTATTAAACGAAAATAATATCTAAATAAACTTTAACAACCTGAAATATTTCCATTTTCTTTTATTTCAATTCAATTATGTGAATATATAAAAAAGTATATTAAAAATTTCATTTTGTGTTACAATTTCTTTTAACAATATTAGATTAACCAGCATAAAAGAAGGATATAAAAATATGAATCAAATTAGGGTTCAACTCAAATGAAACATTAAATGCATTTCATTGTTACGTGTTATCCATACTAACTTCTGCATTTGTTTTATTTTTAAATGTAACAAACGTGATTTAAATTTTTCTCAGTTAATTATATTATTTTATTTACCACAATTAAAATGGCTATAATAGATTAATTTTGTCTATTCATTTAACATTACTTAAATAATGAAAAATAACAAAACTTGGTGTTAAGTCATTACCACAATTACTTTTCATGAACTCTTAAATTTTAAAAATACATTTCAGCAAAGGATTCTGTTGCAACTCTGTTGTTTTTCAATTTAATGGTATAAATGAATTATAAGCTCAATTGAAGAAATAATTGTCTTAAATCTTCCACTTCCATGTCTAGTTGACTGGGTTAAAATAAAAGCTTTGTATTTTTACCACCCTTACTGCTAATGGGAGAATGCTATAACATGCCCAAATAGGGCACGGTGAGAAGTTATTCTATTACAGTTGTGACGACTGCTAAGGGGATCTTTGTATGTCTATTTAAAGACAAATGATGATTTTTCTATTGAGAAAGTTATATTAAGGACCTAATCTTAATTCCTAAAAGTTGGAATAAAATAATAGCAGAACCCTGCTAATGTTTATTTTCTTTTCACTTCTCCCGATGAATAATGTTGGCAAAGATCAAGTAATGCGAACTTAGCAACAATGCTAACAAAAGCATTTACTTGTTCGAAATCACTCTTGTCCTAAGAGTCATTATGGTAGGATTCTAGATCAGCTTTTATTAGAATACGGCTATTTATGCTGATGATACAATTAATTTTAGCATTGAATATTTTTGTGTTCGTGATTGGTTTTAAAATATTACATCGTTCAGAAATAACTAAAAATTAAAACTACATTTTCAAAAAATATTTTTTTGCTTTCATTTAAGTACATAGTTTGTGATGGAATAAATTTAGTGTCATATAAATTGAAATACTTTATTAATTGGAAAAAAATCACCGTCTTAATCGAAAAGTAGGAACTTCAGCTTAGAATAAAATTAAATTACCACAATCTTCAGATCAAACAAATGAATCTGCGATTATAAATTTGTAATATGGGGTTTATTTATGGAGGTAGCTAGCTATATTAGGGATTCTTAAAACTCTTAAAATGTAAATATAAATAATAAAACACATAAAAGTAAAAACAAATATTTATGCTTATTAAATAAGTACTTATAGTTCCATGAATTTTAACTTTATTATTTAAATATTACCCATTAAATACGCCTTTGAATCACATATTAAATATTTTTCTCCTTTGCTATGGAATCTAAATTTTACATCTACATCGAAAGACATGGTAAAAACCTAAGGAAGTCAAATTAATTGTTCTGCTCACAGAAGCCAAAGTATTATTTAAATTTTGATTGTATGTTAATTCTTTGTAAGCACACACTAAATAAAATAATTGCAAACTACTCAAAACAAAATGAAATATAACTTAGAGCTGAATAAGAACTCAGAATACATGAAAAAACATTTATATTTGTGAGTTAAAAATTGCTCATTATTTCTTAAAAATTTATGTAAATATTTTAATGTTATCAAACATAAATTTTCTTCAAAGTAATAATGAATAGTTTCAAAAGACTGTTGGAACACAAGAACAAAATAAATATATTCTCGTAATAAAATTTATAGAATTAAAAAAGTAACGTAGCAGGGAAGATATATACTTTATGAAAATTATTATGCATAATGTACGTATATTGGAAATGGAACCTTTAATTATCTTGGGAGCTGAATATTTTATTCCAGAAACATATTTAAAAAAATCAAAGAAAACCAGAAATGGATTGGACAACCTTGATCCTAATGTAAATCGTTACCGGTCTAGATATTTATTTGTACAATTATAACGTATATCCTTTTGCGAGATCATTTCTCAAACAAGTTTCAATTAGAGAGCTAGGTGAGATGATCTAGAAATAATCAGTAACACAGTAATAGTATATGCCGTAATTACACTGCCACGTTCAGTAGGATAAATGCAAAAAGAAACAACAGTAGAAAAACGTGAGATTTTCTGCCTCGCATTATCATGTTGAACTGGAATGACAGAAAACACTACGGTGCACTGAGTCTCATGTATGCGAAGTGGTGCTGTAAGGCTGTCACGGATGACAACGTTGGCCCTGCGACCAAAATAAATTATACCTCATGACGTCGGTCTGTAAGGAAGATAACTGTGAGATGAGAATCAACTGTACCTGAATGTCTCTAGATACGATTTTTCTTCTCACCAATGCTTAGTGTGAAGTTTTACTCATTCCTAATACTCTTTTTAATTCAGCCTTTGAAATTCAAGTATGATTCGCTCCGCATTTCAGCAAGACTGATTGTCGGTGTAAAATGGTGAGGGGTAAAATGGATGTCGTAATGACACCTATGACATCATTCCAGTTCAATGAGTTAAATATTGACGGTCATTACAATCACTTACGTTTCTAGATAAATATAGAATCCTTTACAAAAGCTTTTTATGGACTGTAAGCCACGATCCTATAATTGCACTATAATTCCGTTCTGTCGTTGATTGCTACCTTCTTGATGCTCTGAAAGGTTATGGTTAAAATATTTCTGTCAACGCTCTCCAAATAGCAACACTATTTCTCAAGGTGCCAAATGATTATCTGATTTGACCACACTACTTTTTTTAATTATATTGAAAATCTTCTCTGAAATAGCGTAGTTTACTTATATTATCCATGAATCAGCCTGCAAATCAATGCATTAGTACAAACCACTCAGATTGTTGGAACTGCAAATACGTGTTTTTTTATTCGCCTCATTTTATGTTACAGTGTATGGTGTGATTCAAACCTCAATCAAGAAAATTTTTTTAACAACAATTTTTGTCAGGCTAGACATAAATTCGTTAATTGCCATTTCTCGTCACTATTAGCTTCTTAGAATATTCATTTAAAATTTATATATATATATATATATATATATAATCAGAATATGCAATTATCACATAATTTAATAGGACAGTACAATATTAGGTATGTAAAATAAAATAATTGGCAAATATTTTTTTTAAATTTTGCTAAAGTGTCTTTGAATATCTTTTTAGGTACAGTTAGCAGTTTGAAATGTCATCAAAGGACAATCATCAAAGCTCGTAATCATCGAAATAGCAACAAATGTTTCATGGAAACAGTTAATTTTTTAATTCCATTTCTTTAGTTATTTTTCTTTCAATACTATAGATTTTGAAAAATATGTACGAATGTCGAGTTTGTATTTTGCGTTTATAGTACAGTGTAAAGTAGTAAAATAAATATTTGTCAGTTCAAACTATATCTTAGATACATTTTTCATTCAATAATAAGTCAAAGGTAGTGATTTTAAAATGAAATGAATAAGATCACTTACAACTTTAATCGAAAAAAAAATTGTATTTAAAATAAATATATCTCACAAAATAATAAATTCTATAAAAACTCGGTAACATAGCTTATTAGCAACTTCGAAAAAATTAACATTCTGCACATTAATGATTTATAAATGTTACAAGTTGCCTATGTGTTTTGTAGAATATAATGGAAATCATTTTCTAGTTTAATACAATTTATGTAAAATTTGTACAGGAATTTAAAATATGATTTAAGCCACGAAATAACAACTTGCCAATATCGACATGATTATAAAAGATAACTATCTTTGACATCAGCTCCAATGAAAACTTTTATAAAAATTTATAACATACCTCTATCTTTCTCACGAAATATTGATCTTTTTAGAAAAGAGTATTATATCGATTTAAGGGAGTATTTCATAAAGACATCACCTCGATCGTTTCTTTTAGATGAAACATGTGAGTTATTATGTCATACTACTGAGGAAACTTTTGTTGGAAACATTTCTTATTATTGAATTTTCTCATCACTTGTTATCTGGGGATATAAAATAGAATGACAACAAAAGTTTTATTGACTTCCAAAAGAGTAAAAAATGTGAGACAGGGAAAAAAATTGCGTGTACGTAAGAGGA